>NQII01002647.1:169517-267508 GCA_002778355.1 Clitarchus hookeri | reverse complement strand
GCGCTCGAGTCGTCGCTGGAGGCGGACAGCGGCGCCGGAGAGCCGGGCGGCGTGTTGTAGCCCTGCGCCTGGTGCCCGCCCCCGGGCCCCACCTGGATCGTCAGCGGCAGCGTCTTGTCCATGTCGTTGAGGCAGTGGCCGAGGTGCGTCATCAGCTTGGTGCCCAGCTGGACGTCGACCCCCGGGGTCGCGGCGAGGCAGCGCGACACCTCGGTGGCGCAGTGCGTGAAGCCCGCGCGGAAGCGGTCGGCGTCCGTCACCGGGTTGGCAGACAGCCGCTGCTGCCGCCGCAGCTTGTGCAAGTGGCGTACCGTCAGCTCCAGTATGTCGGCCTTCTCCAGCTTGCTGACGTTCTCGCCCTCCGCCTGCAGCGCAGACACCATCAGCTCCTTCAGCTCGTCCAGGCAGCGGTTGATGCGCGCGCGCCGCTTCCTCTCCAGCATGGGCTTCATCACCTGCACCACAACAAACACCACACCGTCAAACAACACTGCACTAAAACCCACGTGACATCATACAACCAAGACCTCAGAAATGTATACTTTCTATTATTCGTGGAACCTGTACGTCCGTTATTTTATTTGAATTTGAATTAAATTTGAATTTAAATTTCCATGCTAATAAAAATTTACAGAACCATTTAATTTCAATAGCTATGTACGAAACTAAAACTTCATAAATGATACCAATAAAAGAATTTTGTAAACTCGCATGTAAACAAGACTGTTATATACTACAAATATAACCTTCCAGCATAATATAAGTAATCCTGTAAACAAAGCAATTTAATTTATTTAGGAAAGTCTGCAAAATAACGTTGGTATTAAGTCTATCTAGGTCACGGAAAACAAGGCAACGTAGCGTACAATGAATAAAAACTTAGTTTAAAGTTGAGGGACATAATATACCTTACCTTTCTGTACTGATAGGTCCGTGAGATGGGCTGCAACTGCTCCATGTCGACAGACGTCATCATCGTGTCGTGAAGCATGATGAGCACACAATAACAATCTTCTATTTAAAAAAAGTTCACTAATAAATGTCTCTATAACAGTTATTGAAATTGAAACGGAGCACACGAGCAGTCATTCGCACACGACTCGGAAACAGCAGTGAGAGCGTTTCTTGAGAACAAGTCGCGGCGGACGAAGCACAGATCACAGAGAGAGCGGAGCGCCGCGGCGATGCGCACGGCACGGCGTCAGCGAGCGGAATGAGCTTGGTGGGGGGAGCGGCGGTGAGGTTATATAGGGGACCCAGGTGTGTGCCGGGCCCGTGCGCGGATCGTGGGAAAGCGAGCTGGCCCGCAGTTCCCACACAGCGCTGCCACCTGTGCCTGATGCGCGCGCAGCTGCCTGGCTTCCCGCCCAGACACGCGTAGGCGCCCGCCCCTCGCTCCCTCCTTCTAGGACGCCATCACACCCCGCCCCTGCTGGCCTCGGNCTACATCTAGCAAACACCCCACCCCTTCCTCCACGCTCGCCCGTGCTTATCATCTCTAATCGCCGGCTCGCGACGCGTAGCTTGGTAGCCTGACAGCGGGGGCACGCCGCGCTTACAACATACTTGCCCCGTCCGCGCTTGGCTCGCATGCTTCCTACGTCAAACACTGTCGCGCTTATGCCTTACGCCCTACTTCTCCTTCTTCATTGAATAGAACCTTACAGGAAAACGGCAAAAGTTATTATGTTACCTGCCCTCATAAAAAAAAAAATTATATACTTGCTAAATAAATCTTATAGGCTATTTATGGTGAAAAACACTTTTTAAGACCCTGCTAATTTTTTCCTCAGCCAATTTCTATCTTTCCGCCACTTTATTATATAAGTATTGCCATGTGACTAATAAACACCGTGTATTCTTTTTATGGCTCTTAAAAGCTAACGTCTGAGGCTGCAATATAATATATTTATAAATGGTAAGTGGCTGTTGGGCGGGCCTTAAAAAGTGCTCACTTTACCATTAATAGCCTATAAACACAAGGATTTTAAAAGCCAGTGTAGTAGAATTAAAGGTCAGTCCTTACTACACAATACATTTTTACTTGTCTCCATAAGCAATAATTCAGTGCATCTGATGATTTAATGGTACTGTTATTTATAACGCCATCTAGTTGGAAGATTTCAGTACCAGCAGTAAAATAGATTTTATAGCTCTGTGTCTCAGAAAATTTCTCTCAGCTGCATTAAAACGTGTGTACCGTTTCTAAATACGTATATATTTGTGGAGTTATCTCCTTTGCTGGCTTACATAACATCTCGACGTAATACNGTGTACCGTTTCTAAATACGTATATATTTGTGGAGTTATCTCCTTTGCTGGCTTACATAACATCTCGACGTAATACGCGCATGAAAATTATCCTCTCCTCTGAGAACGTGATAAGTTGCATGCTTTGAAGATTGCATCTGTCTTCATCCGAGTACTCAAGTAAATTACACTTTTTTAATCTTCGCATTATATTTCGTTGTCGGTGTAGCGACGTTTTTTGATTACGCTACGTATGGATTCTCTCCGATACACACATTTTCATATTTATCCGCTTGTGACGTCACTTAATACATACCTACTAGCGTTATTGGAGTTCGCAAAGAAGTGGCCTACACACTTTCTCTACTCTTGCAAAGTAAAATAAGCTGCTTTAGCAAGTTGCTTACTTCCTGTGCGGTTGTGAACCCGAACGGCTACTACATATGTTATTGGCTGACTTTTATACTAGATTTTTTTTTGTATTAGGCCAACGTCTTTAAACTTAAAACTACGACCTCATTAAAAATTCTCAGAGCTTGTTTAATTTTTGGTAATTAGTTTTAAGTCACAATTTACTTCTTTGGGTGTTTGTGTTTTCCTTTCAGCACGTATATTCGGAGAAGCCCTTATAGTGAAATTTGTGTTTGGTCATAGTTATTGTGTTGGGAAACCAAGATCTCGGAACAGCTGATGTGGTGCAATACGGCGGAGTAGAATGTAATAACATAATAAATAGTTTCCNGGAAACCAAGATCTCGGAACAGCTGATGTGGTGCAATACGGCGGAGTAGAATGTAATAACATAATAAATAGTTTCCAACAACTGCCTGGTCCATTTCAGAATAGCGGCTGTGTTATATTTCAGTACTGTGGCGTTTCGTGCCGGCTTATTAATTATATCGCAAAGAGCAAGTTTCTAGACGTCGTATGTTTACATCGTCATAGACGTGTCATTTATAAAAGGTTTTGAGTGGAATAACAAAAAAAAAATAAAAAATCTTATATTATGCGAAATATTTTAGCTGTGTACAAGTGCTACATAGTTTGGTTTAACCATCTACAATTAATAACAGTCATGTAATGCTTAATTTGCCACACCATTGATGAGTGCTTTGCAAGAAATAATGCGATCACTTTCATTTTCTTCACCGCACCATGAAGCGAGTCTTACTATAAATGCAGGTTTCAAAAAGGCCCGTCCGATTTGTTAGGGCAAGTACATGATAATACAAGTATAAACAATGTACACATACTAATTATTTAGACAGCATAGTTGACGAAGTTCCTTGGTTTTGAAAATAAATTTAATTACTTACTTATAGCGCGTACTTTACGCCTTTCTTACGTATTTTGTTCAACGTCGTTTGTAATTGCCATTGGCGCGGTTGGTTGCATGACAGACGTGATCATACGAGACACTCAATAGTCTGTCATCATAAAATACTGAGCACTTCCGTACGTGGTCACGGCTCCGCACATGACGCTACAGAGCATGAAGCACATTACTGCGAGATTGATCGTAACGCCGTGTTTTCTCTTATCGCGCCGCTACTCGACAAGGCAAATGATCAGAGCTCTCGTGCGACCGCGCCCTGAGATTTCTGCTAACTGCCATTTGTTTCATTGACATCATCGTACTGGTAATTTATTTTTTCTCGGTATAGATATTTGATAATTTCGTAAATTTAAATTAGGCTTTACGTTTGCCATATTTATTCATTATAAAAATGATTGTAGCGTTGTAGCATCATCANTCGTAAATTTAAATTAGGCTTTACGTTTGCCATATTTATTCATTATAAAAATGATTGTAGCGTTGTAGCATCATCAATCTTATGGTAATTCACTTTGTTTTGTAAACTGTTATTTTAATCAGTCTGTAAAAAAAACCGTTTCATTCTGAGCTGTGTGCTTGAGGGAACGCTCACACATAACCGTTTTACTCCTCATCTATTACATTTTGAGTCCTTCATGCGGGGAATCAGTATGCCAGTTTTGTGAAGAAGAAGTGACACATGGTGTGTGTGTGTGTGTGTGTGTGTGTAAGCTTTCACAAAGGACGAAATGTGTTATTGTAGTTTTTCATGGTTGAATGATTTCTTATTTATTATAGTTTTAGTTGTATGTAAAATTAAATTTGCATTAAGGTACTTACTAAAAAGAAAATATGTGTGTATGTAAATAAACTGAATTTGAAAAATCTTTAGCTGGCACAACAAAGTATAAATTAACTACAAGAATATTTTTGCATGCGCAGCTAATTAGGGTTTGAGCTAATAACTGAAAACGAAAAAATAGTCAGATATGAAATATCTCTCGAGTTTAATGTTTATCAGATTGTTTTTCCTACCGGACAGTTCAAAGTCTTCAATAATCGTCCAACTGACGCCAAAGTTATTTCCAAGCACAGTAAATAAGCTATAGAAGCTTTTCATTATCATTCTGTCAAGGTTAGCTATGCTTCGAATAATTTTGTGAATAAAATAAATTCTGGAAAAAATGGCAGTGGAGAATTTCTGAAGCCCGTGTTTATTGAGGATAGATTGTATGACTATTCCACACTTAATGAAAAAATTTCTTAAGTCCTTTATTTTTGTCAGTTGCGTATCCCTCCGTAACGATCATAATAACTAGAATGCATGTATCGCTTGAGCATCATTAGCAAATTGTTATGGATACCAGTATGTTACTGTAACGATAGTTCTTATTTCAGTATGCATGAAACCAAATAAACCAATTTTTGCAGCGACTAATTTATTGATAACTATTTTAATCAGTCGATTAAGCATATTTTACTAATTTGTTGCCAACGTGATAGACACATGTTAAAACATAAACAATTGGAGGCAGGGGATTTTCTTCAAAGGTTGATTACAAACGTGTTCAACCAATCGTAGAGTGCGAATACCAGCTGCTCAGTAAAGAGCTCTTTGACCCAACACTAAACTGCTTTTCTTCATACACCTGTCAAAACCAAGTATCTTCGACTAATATTAATACACTGTTTGCTAAAATAGGTGCTACGATATTGTAGTAGGCCTACGCTAATTTTGACTATACTGTAATTCAAAATACGATACAGTGAAGCTATACAAATTGCTGCCCTTTTTTTCGTGACAGCTTGGGTTCGTTGCAAAACAGAATGTAAACATGGGATATCGCTGCTGAAACATGTTAATTTGACAGTTTTTGAACCATCGTTGCGAGGGTGGATACATTAGGAGGAAGGGAGGTGTCGCAGGGGACATGACCCTCCTCCTATCTCAAAAAGGCATGAAACTGTCCTGTGATTTCTAAAATGAAATAATACAAATTTTTTAAATACTGCTTTTACTTGATTAATTAAAAAAAATTGTTTCCTAAAATTACAATGGAACAGCGCCCCTCCTCTCATGTCACAAATTAAAAGTCGATACCAAGGATATGCATACAATCTCCTTAATCTAGATCTGCACCTCTACATTGGAAAAATNATGTTTCCTAAAATTACAATGGAACAGCGCCCCTCCTCTCATGCCACAAATTAAAAGTCGATACCAAGGATATGCATACAATCTCCTTAATCTAGATCTGCACCTCTACATTGGAAAAATACCTCCCCTCCCCCTCCCCTAACAAAGTGGAGAAACTACGTCTCCAACTTTAGGAGTGTATATCCACTCCTGTATTGTTGGTAACATGCGCAAAATACTACAATCATTCTACTCCACCTCGTCTCGTTTGTAGCGTACAGGAAAGATGGGGTAGAGTGCTCATAAGAGCTGCGAAGTAGCCACTCTACGTGTTCCGTCATCGGAACTGCCTTTCTATCAATAGCAATATCAAGAATAACGTGGACATGATTTGAGGTTAGAACATTTATTTATGTAAGCAAGTATTTGTACACTCCATCTAACCTAAGTTTAATGGCCTATATTGAAGTACAGTAGGTCAAAGTATTTTATTCGTGTAAAATGGTAGGTCTACTGAAAATTCAGACGTAAGCAAACGCGTCCATGTGACTTTGGCAACTGGTATTTGCGATAGGCGTGTCAATGCAGCGGACATGGGCAGAAAACTAAATATCGGTCTACCTCGTCTTTAAGAGGTTTACACAATTGAAATCTTGAGCAGTAAGCAGTAGAATTTGGCGGTAAGCGGTGACCTAACAAAAAATTAACCACACAATAAAAACACGCCATTGAAGTGTGCTGTCTGAAATAAAAATTGTGAACCGGATTTTTTTTAGTTGAATTTTTTTTATTTCGCAATAGTTTTAGCAGCAGGTAAATATAAATAAATCGCTGTTGTGTACGCTAAATTTTTGCGAGGCTGCTCCTCACTGCTCAATCCTACTACTGCTTACGTTTTGAACTGAGGAAACGCATGTAAGTGTATGGTCTTTAGTCTACGCAGTCAATCGTGAGCCATTGAACAATTAATCAGTCCTCCGAAAGATGGAAGGGGGGAGCAAGGGTACGGGGAGCGGCAGGTACAGAGAAAGTATAGTCCATTCGCAACTTCTTCCTACTTTTCTGAAGCCCTGCTTAAGTTCTACTTCCAGGATGTCCCTTCGCCTCGTGCAACCAAGTCTGCAAAATTACACCAAAGGGACTACGCACCGCATTCGTATGCACTCAGTGTAATAATATTTTGCACAAGAACAATGTTTTACTAGGCATTACCAACACACCTTTTTTTCTCCCTGTTTTATTCACATTTATTATAAATGAAATATTATAATTTATAAATAAAATATATGTAAAAGTTTAATATAAACAAAAATAAGGTATGCTTATGTTAACACGAATATAAAACTTTTGTGAAACATGACGTATTTAGGGAACAAGCAAGCACGTCACACACGGGGTGATTTCTCAAAGATTATATTCCAAAAGTGCGAAGATGCCGCGAACGGACTATACCGGAAAAGCGCCGAGGCGGGGCGGACTCCGTGATTTCGAAGGCGATAAAGGGGAGGAGGCGTTATCGCGGGGACCGCGGCACGTGCTCGCCGTTTCGCGGAAGAGGCCCGGTGGCGGGCGGACGTGACCGGCGCTGCGATGTCCGTCGCTATCACGCACCGCGCATGCCGCCTCCGCCGCCGTCGATTCCGCCTTCAGATCGCAGCTGATAGCTCCTGCACGTCCTCTCTGCCGCTGGCCGCGTGCTACAACCGCCGTCTATAGTCCATCCACATTCACGTCTGTCTTTCCTGAAGCCCTCATCAAGTTATACTACTTCCGGGATATTCTTCCGCCTCCAAACAAANCACATTCACGTCTGTCTTTCCTGAAGCCCTCATCAAGTTATACTACTTCCGGGATATTCTTCCGCCTCCAAACAAAGCTTAACCCAGTTATCATTTATTCTACTCAGGAGTGGAACATAATGTGATTGATTTCTTATGTGAGAGTTTGGCATGGGGAAAAATTCCGCCTCTAGGTGCGCAATGTTCCAAAAGGTAATTTTTTAATAACAATTTTAAGTTACGTGAATAATAAAAGACTAAAATTTTTCTTACAGTAGTTACGAAGTTATTTTATATTTTATTCATGATTATTACAACTATCCTGTTTTTTAACGTACAAAATAGAGAAAATTTGGTACATTACCGACGCTAGCGCTTACTTAGTGGCGAAAATGTTTGGCTGCCAAACTTTTAACATTGATTTTCCCAACCTGTAGTAGAAGTAACCTTAATATTCGTGCGCATTCAGCGTAGTAATATTTTGCATAAGAACTATTTCTTACTAGGCATTGCCAATACACCCGTAATTATAAATAAAATATTGTAATATATAGATAAAATATAAGTAAACATTCAGTTCAACAAAAAAAAAGGTACTTTTATGTTAACGCAAGCATTAAGGATGTGTTGCCTGCTTGCGAATTTGGGATAGGGAAATACAAGTGACTGAAATTAGTTTTTCAAAAGCCAATTTTGAATATATAAACTTGGAACAAAATCCAAAGTGTGAGATATGATACTCTCAAACTCTGTATCGAGGCAAACATAAAAATAGGAAATTTTTTTTTTGCCGCGTGAAANACAAAATCCAAAGTGTGAGATATGATACTCTCAAACTCTGTATCGAGGCAAACATAAAAATAGGAAATTTTTTTTTTTGCCGCGTGAGGGTATAATAAATTTTAAGACTCACGTTGTGGTCATTTCTTTATTTATTTGTGTATAACTCGAAAATGGCGCGTTTTAAAATAAACTACAATTTTGCAAGGGGAAAATGGACGCCGCCATGTTTATGTGCCTGTGACGTCAGTATACATGTTNGTATAATAAATTTTAAGACTCACGTTGTGGTCATTTCTTTATTTATTTGTGTATAACTCGAAAATGGCGCGTTTTAAAATAAACTACAATTTTGCAAGGGGAAAATGGACGCCGCCATGTTTATGTGCCTGTGACGTCAGTATACATGTTGGACTTAGTTGTTTACACGCCTTAGCAGGTAACGTGGGCATTTGGAATTTTTGTTATATTTTGTTGTTTCGGAGGATTTTGATGTTATTGCTGTGTCATCGAACATCAGCAAGGGTTGCATAATTCCACTAACCAAAAATACAACGAGATGTAATCCTGATAAGTTAGGTATCTACGAATAGTTTAAGTTAAAAAACAAAGCGTGAAACGTGCCTAAACGTAGTTAAGAACCTGAAAATACTACGCAANCTACGAATAGTTTAAGTTAAAAAACAAAGCGTGAAACGTGCCTAAACGTAGTTAAGAACCTGAAAATACTACGCAATTTGCGACAAAAGTACATGTTTTGTGCGAGAAAATCATTTCAGCATTAAATAAATATGTTTTATTACCGTAATTGCACTGGCCTAATCCGTTTTAACATGGTGATGTTTATTTTAAAGGCGGTGCTTATACGGCCAATAAATTGCCTTATGTTTAATAAAAACTTTGTGGTTTACAATATATCACAGGTATGTTTTTTTTTAACTTTGTTATTAAAATATGAAAACGTCCTTCTTCAGGTATAAATACTAATAATGTTAACGTTGAAAATTGCTTCATAATTTTGAGGTTATATATATGCTGCTATTTATGTCCGTTACCCGTTTAATAAAACTCGTGTCATGCTAATTTAATCTGTAGAGACTTAATGTTTTTCTTAGTTTTTAGGATTCAAAAATGACATTACTAATTTATATGCGTACGGAAATAGAATGTTCGTCAAATGTGCCCACAAAAAGGCTTCACGTTTTTTGAGAATTGTGAGGTATACGTTTTCAGGAAAATATTTAAATTAAGCATAACGACACGAGTTTAAAAGAAAAGTGGATATTCGTGAGAGTATAATTCTTGAATAAAATATTTACCCACAAGTTTAAATTCACAGCCTATTGCTGTGCTAGCACGATGTTTTGAAACGCCCCAACTACACTTCAAACATCGACGAAGGCGACAAATGAAGCAAACTCATGTTAAATGTATCCATAAATTTTGCAAGAAACATACGTTTCCAAAAACAATTTCATCTCTTTTTCAAAGTTTCTCTGTAATCCACGTGAACCGGCCGAAAATACGTTCGCACGCATGCTGACATTCAGATGGCGAGACCAAAACTCGTACAACTACGTCACGCGCACGTTAGCGAATAGCGACCCGTTTTGATTGTTTACAAACGAGTTCAAAAATTGTACATTCTGAGTGCGTGATAATTAGAAAAATATAGTAAGAACGGCAATAATGTTTTGCATGGTAGTGTTATATAATATTATTATATTCTTATATTATTATACTTTTGATGGCACCATTAAAAGTGTAATTGATTTTCCAAAAAAAAAATCCTATTTGTTTTCCAGTAATTTTGTATTTAATTATTAAGTTTTCTGATTTTTCCAGGAAACAGGCTATACATTAATGCTACAAAAGACTTCAATTGCAAATGAGCACGTATTTTTTGCTCAAAAAAGTCTCTGGTGTTGTTATATACCTAGCTTTAACAGGAACGCGAAAAATAAAAACTGAATTTCAGTAACGTGTATTTCCCTATGCTTGTGATGCATGGCATATCTAGGAAACAACTAAACGTGCCATACATGGGGTGTTTTTCCAAAGGTTTGATCCAAATGTGTGAAGAAACCGCGAATTGACTATATAGGCTATTCACGGTAAAGTGAGCACTTTTGAAGTCTTTTTCTCACTCGTAATAATAATCAATAAATTAATTTTATTGTAGCCTTAGACGTTAACTTTTGAGTGCAGTGATATATACACTGTGTTTATTACTTACATGGCAATATTTATTTTAATAATTGGTGGAAGGATAAAAAATGGCTGATAGGAAAAAAATAACCAGGGCCTCAAAAGTGCTCACTTTACCATGAACCTATGGGACTTTTAAGCGGTCACCCTATAATTTTATTGGTGTAAAGGCTGTAGCAAAGTTCAATGTAGGGCCGGGCCCTATTCTAGTTTCGCAGGAGTTCATCCAGAAGGAATATTTCAAGCTGTAACAGTCTGAAAATGTCGTTTTTGCTCATGTTGATGACTTGCCCTTGTTTCCTTCACGAGGAATATTCGTTAGTGAATTCGGACGGCCGTGTTCGTTTCCAACTCGAGTTTTATTCTGTCGAATTTCACTCCATGCGTGTTCCATTTGCCTCTGTGACGGTAGCAAGTATTTTCCGCTGCCGTGAAGAGTTGTAAAACAAACACTATCAAATGAAATATTTCAATAACTGCGCAACGGAAAACAATCTAGGGCTTGAGANTGTTTTCCGCTGCCGTGAAGAGTTGTAAAACAAACACTATCAAATGAAATATTTCAATAACTGCGCAACGGAAAACAATCTAGGGCTTGAGAAGGGCAAGTGACTCGAGCCCTTGGCTGAATGGGACGTTCTAGAGTGCATAATATGCCCTTGCTGTGAATTCGGACAGTGACAATGTGACGTCACATCCGGGATGCCCTTTGGAAGGGCNAGTGCATAATATGCCCTTGCTGTGAATTCGGACAGTGACAATGTGACGTCACATCCGGGATGCCCTTTGGAAGGGCATGAAGTCAGCTGGTGAATTCGAACACGGCCTGTATCACCTATCTACTACTGGAAATGATAGTTACTAGCATTCAAATATCTTGTCAATAAGTTAAAACCCATCGAAATATATTAAGTAGTTCAAATTACGTTCTTGATTATATGTGTCTGGAATTTACGCATTGCGTGACCTTCCCATATTAAATATGTTTATACAAACTGTGTATCCTACTAAACGTTTACAATTTAAAAACTTGTTTTCTAAAAACGTGTGTGCAAAATTCAATATTTGGAAGTTTATTTTTATTGAATGCCCAAAGTGGAGATTACGAAATTTTTATGTAAAAGTATGCATTTTTAAATAGTGTTCACTGAATAGTTGTCTGCTGAGGATAATATATTGCCAAAAATGGGTGCATTAGCATTGGTTATTTTAATGTCATTACTTTTAAAAGTGTATTTTAACCGGAAACGGTATATCAGCGTTGACGAAGAAACGGGAAACATTAAAAAAAATATGAGTAGAATTAATTTAATTTGATTCCAAAAGCAGGCCTAGATGGAGAGAATAATGTGATACGTGCTTCAGCCAAAATTTTGCGTTTGGTAGGTTTGGGGATTATTTACGTTGGCAAAAACAATAATTTGCGAATTCAAAAGAAAAGTGAGATTATATTTAGCCGTTGTCGCTCTGTTGAAATTAAAATTACTTACAGTGACTTTAAGCGACTGTCATTTTAACATTTTGATGTATCTTTTTGTAGAGAAATTAAATTTGGAGTCGGTTTAATACCAGGAGCTACACGTCTTTTATTTTTTATTTTTCCCCAGTCGCGGCCGCGGGGTCAGTGAAAGGACAGCAGCGGCGACAACAGTCGAGTTTCAAGTGCACTCGTGCGTGGAATCGAACGTCCAACCTGCAGCGCGCCCCGTCCTGCCATTGTGAAAAATACGAAGTACCGGCGACACAAAAAAGAAAGCGAAAGAAACTTAAAAATTTTTTGCCCGCCGGCCGGACCATTGTTGGCGTGGACTTCCGGAGCGGCGCTGTGCAACGGCTCTGCATTTCTGCCGCTCCCCCTNAGACAACTCCTCGTCCTCGCGCCAGCAGCCTACAGCTCGCTCACTTCCTTCCTCCACGGCGACTGTGGGAAAATGTGGCAGGTGGTCGATCGCACTTCTCGCCTGCTCCCCCCTTCTGGTTGTTTTTTGGCGCGGTCACTTAATTTCACGGCAGTTTCCTTTCCCCTCGGCGAGCGGGATGACGACCGCCGCACCTGGCCCCCAGCAGAGGCTCGGAGGATGCGATTTTAGCCAAAAGCGGGTCTACAATTGACGCGACCTTCGAAGGGGAGACCGTTGGCCAGGTGGGTTCGGCCGCGAACTCTGGCCTGACGGAGGAGCGCGAAGTTTAAGACCGCTCCAAAATAGAGCGCCTGCAGGGTTATTTAGAGGGGNGGAAATGGAGAAGGCCGTGCCTGGCGCACGTGCGCGGCAGCCTGGCAGCATTCCCACGGTGCGTCTTTTCCCACGTAGGCAGGCCATGTGTTCGCCGCAGCCGCCCCGGCTTCCCCCCACACCCACCTTTCCCACCCTACCACCACCGATTGTAAGCGCCGGCATGCCCCGGACACACGAACGGAAATTGTTGACATCATAAGGGCAGCAGTGTCATTTGTCCCCGGCCCAGATTAGTTTACTCACACAAAACACGCTGCCTGCCACAACTGGGGAAAAAAAAAACGCATTTGCTCCCTACGTAAGCCGCGCCGGGTAACACCTACAAACTGGGTAAAAGAAAACTTTTTTTCTTGTTGGAAGTGTGCACAATATTTCGTAAATGTTTTGTGTTCTCGTGGTAGCAAACTATCGAGCATAATTACATACCCAGATGGTAAACCCGTAACCATTTATCACTGGTGTCTTGCAACATATAGCATGCAAAGTAATTGGACAGGGGGTCCATTAGCCACTGGACAAATTAACAATCTATAAAAAAAATGTTATTCCACATCTCGGGAATTGCTGACCTATTTCTACCAAATTTGGCAAACAGTTAGTGTCTTAGTTACTCACCCTAAAAATTTATGTCAATCTATACATATTATAAAACTCAACGTCTCTCTGTCTGTCCGTCTGTTAGTGCGCTATCACTCGAGAACCACGTATCTGATTTATGTGTTTTTTTTAAATATTATTTCATAGATATGTTCTCTGGTCAGGTTTTAGTACATATTTTGTTACGTAAAGTAGCATAAGGAATAAGCAGTGACGATTATAGTGAATCAAGTCGGAAAAAAGTTTGCCGCCAGCGTGCTCTCTTGCAATACGCTGTCTAAACCGTTAAAGATGGAACAATATATTGTAGTAAAGAATTGTGTAAAATAAAAAGACCTACAAAAAACTCCGGGGTAGCATATATCGATCCATAACAGATAAATGCTAATAAGCTTTTTTATCATTTAATTCACCGAGACGTTGAGTTTTATCATATGTATAGAGTATAGAAGATGNTAATGCTAATAAGCTTTTTTATCATTTAATTCACCGAGACGTTGAGTTTTATCATATGTATAGAGTATAGAAGATGAACACTAAGTAAAATTCAACTTTATTTTAAAAAAAAACATAAACAATAATTCTGTAGTTCACGCGAGCAGAGCCGCGGGAACAGCTAGTTAGTAAGTATATCAAGCTATCCTCTTTAAAATGGCAATGTGTAAATTTGTTGTGTTAGCGTACCATATCTGCAGAAGCATTTATTTTTTACACAGTTTCACAAACACGCACGGGCACTCTTGCAGAAAAGTAGGTATCCGTTGATGTCTAAATAAAAGGAATCTGACTTTTTATCGACAATATTAATACATAGGCCTACGGTTTTATAACGTCCAGACCAGATTGTGTGCGCGCGAACTCTGAATATGACGAATTAATTTGCTGATCTGCTGAACGTCAATCACACGTCGAAGACGAAGCCAAACTCTAATATATGCAAACAGTAAAAGCAAATAACAGTATGACATGTTTTAAAGCAATTATATTATGCTGTGACTAGCACAATCGAGTAACTGATAGGCCGAACCCGTGCATCTGACGTCAATCGGTTTATTATCAACGTCCGTGTGATCAGGCCGTGCCTTCATTGCGAGGAGCAAAATACAATGGAGAAAAATACAAGATATGGAGTGTTTCTTCTGACGTCAACTGATAGCANCTTCATTGCGAGGAGCAAAATACAATGGAGAAAAATACAAGATATGGAGTGTTTCTTCTGACGTCAACTGATAGCACCGCTTCCTGTAGTGCCGGATGGTTACTTCACCTGGTAAGTCTTGTTTCTTCTGAAACTGAGTGAAAATATTGCTTTTAGATTGGCAAATGTATACTTTTAAATTACAGAAGGTAGAAAACAGATATATGTGCAAGGTTTGGGTGCAACTACAGATTTTCGCAGAAGAACACCTCCCCCCCCCCTTTTTTTTTCCTTTCACAAAACTCCTCACCTAATAAAGAAAAGTGTAGCCTATTTTAAAAATCCTTTCGCGCATATAATTTTCGTGATGACTTAATACGTCGTAGGCCTACCTTTTTGATATACATGTGAACCTTCCATCCGTCCACTGTCCACTATAATTTCGTAGCAACCTTTACCTTCCCGCAGTTAAAAATTGCATACACTTATTATGTGCTATCTAAAAAAAAAAAAACTACAAATGGACAGCATTAGCAAGTTGGCAGTACTGTTTTTGTAAGCACGTATTTTGTAGTAAACCTGTTACTCTGTGAATTTCTTCGTGTGGCAGCTTTCTGTACTGGTTTAACTGCATCAAGTCAAAATAGTAAAAAAAAATTGATGGTTTCCTCTGGATCTTCTACATTGCGCGGGCGTTTTATGGGTTTACGGAAGTTGGTTAAGTATTCTTCTACAGAGTGCAAAATCAACATTCTCAGCAGGTCTGTAAATTACTTTTCTCATGTGTCTGCACTATTCACGTTACTTACGTTTATAAATAGCACCTGAAATATTAACATTTATGGTATTACCACAGCCGTTAACTAGTATTAATGCTTCATAACTTATATGTGGTCGTAACTTCAGAGTCGTGAACATGACGAAAATGCTGCGTGAAAATTTATCAAATACATAGGCCTACTTAATCATGTCTAAAAGAATACGTATACACGCACTAGGTACTGTACCATTCACTTTAACCAAAAGTACGTGTCAGTTTTAACAAGTCTCGTACAGAAACTTGTGATTAAAACAATTGAAATAACTGTAAACTAGAGAAGTAAGTATTAATTTCTAACATTTTACAAGTCAATGGAATTCAAGTGCTGGATTTCGACACATAAATCAATTTCAATAAACTTTATATCATAAAATATTTATGGGAAATAAATAAATGCAATGGAATTTAACTAAAATTGTTTTGCTTAAAACGTGCATCCGTAAATTGGATAACAAAAACTTTAAGTCATGAATTTTCACTGAAATAGCAAGTATTTTAACAAAAACTGCTATCTTGTATTCAAGTTTAAGGAACTCAGTTCAGTACTAAATTTACTTAATAACGGTATTTAATTAAAATATGGCCACTGTTGAACCTGAAAGGCTATCTTCGCTCTATTGTGTTGAATTTGACGACACACAGCTACGCACACATAATAATTCCCTGATGTTGGAATCACAATAGCACGAACCCTTCACGACAGTCCTTACACAACGAAACATCTTTTAACAGTCAATAGGAAGCAAGGCCAGCCCGACAAAATCGCAGTCCCGACCGCACAACAAAAGTAAATTCTGTTTTTACTTTTAGCCGGGCTGCGCAAAGAATGCGAACACGTCGTTGAAAACCAAATTTCGTGCATATTTTCTTGCTGCAGTGAATAATAAATGAACTAATTTTGCGTCAGAAGCTAGGAGTCATTCACTTTACTGTGGGTTTCATGCCGTAAATATTAGTAAATATTGTGTGAGCGACTTGTCATTTTTTTTTTCTTTTGTTCTTCCAACAGCTGAGTACAACAATTGTATATATAGGCTACTGTACTGTATGCCGAAGAANTTTTTTTTTCTTTTGTTCTTCCAACAGCTGAGTACAACAATTGTATATATAGGCTACTGTACTGTATGCCGAAGAATTGTGAACACTGAATACAATATTGTTTGCTGGTCTGCATAGCTTCCGTTGCCCCGTCCCGCTTCTGCGAGCGAAGGAGTGCGCGAGGGCTAGACTAGTAACCCGAGCAGCAGGCTGCGATTCGCAAAGGTAAGCCCAGGCGGGTGCAGCCGTGATAAGCCTATCGCGACTCGAGCGCTCCTGACCTTCAGCAGATTGAATTTATGCGGTTATCTTCTAAAGAATGTTCTGGTTCATCGCCATAGCCTCTCAGCTTGACTCGGGGTGCGGGGTATCTTCTAGATCGAGCCAGCACGACTATTTAAGCCACGACGGGCCTCCGAGCTGTGAGTATGAGAGTTTGAGAGTTAGGAGGGTTGCGCTACATTAAGCGACAGGCGTGCGAAGACAACGAGGCGACGAGCCAGCAGAGCGTCAAGCGGCGGCGAGAGTGACCAGCGGGAGTGAAGTCTGCGGACTACGAGCATCGGTGCAGTGAAGAGTGAGACTGTCGGGCGGGACTACTGAACTGAACGCGTGAGTTACATATATTTGGAATGATGGCAATACACTGATTGAACATGTGTAAATAATGAGTGTGAATAAAATTACTGTAACCAATATGAGAAGGACTTCAATTAGAATTGAGATAGATACAAAATTTTGTGCTTACTGAGACTAATAAGAGTAGAAGTGAAGATAGATAGTTTAAGGTTGTAAATAATAGCTGCGTGAATAAATTAAAAATCAAATCTAGTTATTTTACTTTTATTAAGATCTCCATCCCTCACGAACTCGAATATGCCCCTCTGGTGTCTCGTAACAATATTATATGAAACTTCGTAGTGCTCTAACGTCATGTCGGGCTGTCGTGTCGTGCTCGTCCTTTTGTTGTGACACCAGCACAGTCTCTCTAACGAAAGAGTGCAATTTTTTTTTTATAGTTCTGAAGGCAGCCCTGTTTACAGCTATTCCCACGGGTATAACTGTGTCTCCCACCGCCACATATATTGTTAACATGAACACACTCAGCTGACTGTCGACCGGCCTACTGTGTCAACAGAAAATATTTTGCCACGAAAATAACTGTGCAAAAGTCTACTTTCACAGCTGTCAAAAAATTGCACTCGTTCGTGGGACAAACTGGACTGATGGTTGTGTTTGAATTTTAAAGTCACGTCACGGCTAGGTCTCGAACCATCACCTGTTCGGCCTTGTCGCAACAATGGCGTGACGTGACGCCTTTGTGTTCGCGTCCAGCCAGAACC
Organism: Clitarchus hookeri; assembly: GCA_002778355.1. Taxonomy (NCBI): domain Eukaryota; kingdom Metazoa; phylum Arthropoda; class Insecta; order Phasmatodea; family Phasmatidae; genus Clitarchus; species Clitarchus hookeri. Next base: position 249,867 of record NQII01002647.1, on the reverse strand, counting down.
CAGCTCAAGTGTACCGTTACTGCCTGCAGTACGGAACGAAATTATAATTGCACCTCTGTATCCGTAATTACAGCGTCGGCACTTAAGGTCGCATTCTTTGGTTGTTTCATCAACTCCTTGAAATAAGAGCAGCAGCNTCCGTAATTACAGCGTCGGCACTTAAGGTCGCATTCTTTGGTTGTTTCATCAACTCCTTGAAATAAGAGCAGCAGCTTGTCTCATTTTCACGTTGAATCGGACACAAGTCAGGTAAAGCATGCATGAAGTTTCGTGATTCATAAAGTTGTAGCATTCTCTGGCGGAATCGTTAGAAGAGTGAGTACACTGAGAAGAAAAATAGGAACTCAGTGCTGTAGTAAACTATATTGTGGCCCATGCCATCAGATATATAGTATATCTGATATATCTGCCGAATATTAATTTTAACACAAAAATACTGTCGAATGTGTATTTCACTAAGCCTTGGCTTAAAACTGTCACTTCATTGTCGGAAGANTCCGTAATTACAGCGTCGGCACTTAAGGTCGCATTCTTTGGTTGTTTCATCAACTCCTTGAAATAAGAGCAGCAGCAGCTTGTCTCATTTTCACGTTGAATCGGACACAAGTCAGGTAAAGCATGCATGAAGTTTCGTGATTCATAAAGTTGTAGCATTCTCTGGCGGAATCGTTAGAAGAGTGAATACACTGCGAAGAAAAATAGGAACTCAGTGCTGTAGTAAACTATATTGTGGCCCATGCCATCAGATATACAGTATATCTGATATATCTGCCGAATATTAGTTTTAACACAAAAATACTGTCGAATGTGTATTTCACTAAGCCTTGGCTTAAAACTGTCACTTCATTGTCGGAAGAGTAACCGAAACTGCAATTCAAAACGGCACACATATTGCGTATCTGCCTCTTCTAACCAAGATGGTGCTCTAACAAACTAGGCTATAGAAGTTGGCTATCAAATATGAGTGAACATACTTATTAGCGCACACGCACGCATATTAAGTTAACTGTAACAAAACGTCGTGGAATGGTTCACTGAACTGTTCTGAAAGCCCTAATTAATTTTCTTCTGCTTATAGTAACCCACGTATCGTAGGCCTAAAACCTTATGCCACTTGTAAACATTTCCAGTGCCCCGCACCTAAACATTGGTACCCACGCATGGATCAGTGACACTGTGATATTTTCTTAACACAACTGTGTCATTGTTGTACCAATCTTATTCTATTGTGTGTAACACAAAATAACGCAATTTCAGTACTTACAATTACTGGCAGGAATTTTTGATGCCCAACTATGAACCAGAAACACGCAACCGACTGTGTTAATATAAAAAAAACTTATCTTAATTTTGAACCCAAACAAGTACTGAATCGTTTTGACTGCATAAAATAATAAAGAAGTTTGGATCAGTGGTGTGTGGTGAAGTGTTGCTCAGTGCTGAACACACTCGGCGTACGCAGCAGGAATCAGTAACCAGAGCGGAGCCGGCAGAATCTCGAATGTACTGCGGCCACTCACGAGAGAGCGGCGAGGCACCCAACGCACGCGTGCTGTGACGTCAAATGCACTGCTACGTTTAGTGGCTGATGTGTAAACTAGCAAATTATCATGTATAGCAGAGAGAAAAACACAGCTTACCTTGCGACAGTTCGCCACACGCCGCTGGTTTGGATTGTTTCGTTCCTAGTGGACGTGGTCATCACGGCTTCACCTTTGTGACGTCACGCCGTCAATCTGCTCGCGAGGAAGAAGGGGAGCAGTACTCCTGTATTTCCGTGATCCACGGTACTTATCTGAGTGGAGCTCGCAGTGATGGAACGTTACACTTAATTTTGCTGTGCACTCGAAACGAATTATTTCCTCGGAATAAAACAATCATCTGATGTAGCCTATCGCTTAATAACTGAATAAATAAAGTTTGCTGAAGTTATTGCCTAATATTTCATGTTTATTAAATAAGTTATTATTATTATTATTATGTCGCATCAACCCCGTCATCCTAAGCTTTACTCTTCTACAGTTGACGATGGCATCTCTTCCTGACAGTTTAGCAATACGGTTTATAGTTTAGGCCTCGCCTTATGTACTACTTGATTAGGCATTATGCGTGTATATTTACAAAAAACAACATCGTACACAGACAGCGGAGCTCCAATCAATGCGAACACTCAGACTTTCCATTCCTCTGTCAAGTTTCTTCTTGGAAAAAAAAAATGCTTTTCTGTTTGCTATTTGCATTTAAAGTAAACGGAAGTGGGATGTTTGAACATTTCCGTTTATCTTTATTCTGTGTTAAAAACAAGGTGTAATTTATAATACTGCATATTGAGCTCACGAATACCCGAAAATTCTGGCCTCCCGGCTGATTACTCGTTGAACAGAGATAAATACGAACTGACAAGTGTAATTTTCAGTAAGGNAATGCTTTTCTGTTTGCTATTTGCATTTAAAGTAAATGAAAGTGGGATGTTTCAACATTTCCGTTTATCTTTATTCTGTGTTAAAAACAAGGTGTAATTTATAATACTGCATATTTAGCTCACGAATACCTGAAAATTCTGGCCTCCCGGCTGATTACTCGTTGAACAGAGATAAATACGAACTGACAAGTGTAATTTTCAGTAAGGGCTACATTTAGACATTGGCGCATATATATTTTTGTAAAGTAATTAATGTTTCGTTACGAGTTCCAAGCGTCAAAAAGAGGATGTTTATAAGCAGCGATAACCAAATAAACATGCAATGCGTGTTATGTGTACTTAAGCTGCTGTATTTTTTTTTTTTCAAGTAATCTCGCTGATTAAAGATTTTACTGACCGGCCATCAAAGAACTACTGTACCATAGGCGGATCCAAAGCGGGAAAGAGGGGTCTCAGGGGNTTAGACATTGGCGCATATATATTTTTGTAAAGTAATTAATGTTTCGTTACGAGTTCCAAGCGTCAAAAAGAGGATGTTTATAAGCAGCGATAACCAAATAAACATGCAATGCGTGTTATGTGTACTTAAGCTGCTGTATTTTTTTTTTTCAAGTAATCTCGCTGATTAAAGATTTTACTGACCGGCCATCAAAGAACTACTGTACCATAGGCGGATCCAAAGCGGGAAAGAGGGGTCTCAGGGGACATAATCCCCCCCTCCCCTTTTCTTTTACATTAAACTGTCTTATGGATGTTTTAAAACTGGAATGAAATTACATAAGACTTGTTAAAAATACTGATTTTTTGGTTAATTTAGTATTCTTTCTTAAAATTATGATGAAACGGCGCTCCCTTCCCATGCCGCGAGTCGAAAATCTAGACGTAAACCTGCAAAGTGGGAAAATGACACTTTCTCCTCCCAACCAAAAAAAATCTAGAAATTTTAATATTTACCTACTTTGCTTGCAGGGTTTGCATTTTCTCAGGTTACGTGTGCTACCATTTTCTTCACCACGTTCCATGATCAGCCTAACACAAACGAACGAATAAGAAAAATTAGAAATTAAATTTTTCTCACTTATAATTTATAATTCGATGGTGAATTATAACCATGTTCTGCATAAACAGTTTACGACAATTACCGAGTATTCTCGACATGTTATGTGAAAGTTATCCCTTCTCACAAAAAAAAAATAGTAGTCTAGGTATTATGCTAAGTGGCTGCTACTCTCTCCATTTTTTCTCCACTGCCCTTTTTTTTCGGAAAAGACTGGAAGAGGGGAGGGGAGGGGGGAATTCCATTCTGGACGTGCGCGCGCCACCAGGGTGCAAACACGTGTGGCTTGGAAATACGATAACAACTGCGCAATCCGGAGCTGGCGGCTTGTGACAGAGAGGAGTTGAGCGCCTGATGCAGTGCTGCCAGCATTCAGACAGAATTACAGTAGGCTACAAGTGAAAATACACAATAATTCACTAAGTTATGAAGATATGCTAAATCATCTTTCGAATAACAACAGTACATTTTGAATTTATCTTAAAACCATACTTTAAAATGTTTTTAAAACAAATTTTTTTTAGAGCTATATTTACATAAATGCACATTATGTAATTTCAATAGTGACAAAGTTTTCAAGAAACTGAAATATTGACGAAATAAAAAATAAGCATAATAATGCAATCACCAATCCATTAATATAAACTACAGACGTATGCTAAAAAAAATATATCGCTTCGCCAGATATGGTTTAGGGCCTATATTTTGGTTTTACTTCCAGAAAACTGTTCAGCACGCGCCACTGACATCTTAAAATAAAAACGCTAGATTTCCTACCGGCTACAAGATAACGGTTTACCCAACCAAGTAGGAATCAAAATCCAACATATCTGTTGGGAAATGAACCGCGTCAGCAGCACTGGACTGATGAAACGCTTCCAAAGAAACGGAATGTTATCGACGATCAGAAAATTGCTGATCCCTCCTCACTTGCTCCCGCCTCCAAGTGAAATGACGATAGGCAATGGAGCAACAAGGCGAAGAAATGATTAGCGAAGTGAGGAGCAGGACACGGATGTTTGCATATTGCGGTACCTTTAATCTACTGGCGTCCGTCGCTAATGTGCCGGGCGCGCTCGTAGGTTTCGCAAGCCCGAGTCAAGCGGTGGAGGGACGTCGTCGTCGTCGTCTCTCGCAGAGGCTGTCGTTGCCACACATCACAGCGTGGCGCCCCGCCTGATAATCAACGTGTGTTCCAGCAACCGTCAGCAGTCTCCAGCGCCTTGCGTTGCACTCAGTCCAGCACTGAGACGTCGCCCTACTATGATCAAGCAGTGTCGCAATGTGAACCCATTACGCCAGCACGTCTCACGAGCTCGGCAGTTGGAAAACATTCCATAAACTGCCCCGAACATTTTCTTTTATCTTAAAATAGCAACTTTCCGCATAAACGCAACCACATTTCAAAATCTCATTTTAAATTTAAATAATTATGGAAATCAGCGGCGTCTGGTGAAGTGTTGCAAAGTAAGCTGGTGCTTGCTTTGTACTGTACACACTCGGCGCACGCAGCAGGTACCAGTGACCAGAGAGAAGCCGGGAGAAACTGAATGTATCGCGGCCATTCACGAGAGTTTCTCCTGCCCCCCCCCCCCTTCCCCAATGTAAGAAATCTTAAAGAAAGTTAAGATTTGTCATAAACTTAATTTGTAACCTACACCTAAACAAAGAATCAGCCTACATGTGAACATATTTATGGTATGTATGCTGTGTGCGGTGTAATTAGTGGACGTGTGATTTTTTATTTATTTATTTTTCTAACCTACTCTAAAACTAAATGTTTTGTGTGTCCGCGGTAGGGACGGGGGATTATTGCGTCTCAGGGCTAAGTCCCATATGCCTACAAGGAAGGTAAATCATGCGAGGAGACATGCATCGCGGCAGCGAGGGATTGGGCTGTCATGGCCACGATTCGACCATGACAACCTCCCTAAGTGTACTTATAGCTAAACTACTATACTAAGAATAGAAAGGGGAAACCCGGCATTGGCACCGTAAAAGCCCTTTCGGCAGGAAAGAATTAACAAATGTTGCATGCATTATCAGAAAATGCTACAGGAGACAGATGGGTGGAAGCCATGCTTTATATTAGCAGGTAGAGAAAATACTAGTATAGAGGGGGCTGGGCATCTTTCATTATGTGGCGCTGCCTTAACCAGAGTAATGTTTTCACATCACTCTGGTTGGTGGGAGTGGCGCAATTGGGCGTCTCCCACCGAATCCGAATTTATTCATTTACATTACATACATAACTTTTATTTGAAAATATGTACATAAACATAGGTTGTGATGTTCTGTTGGAATTAGTCTTGAAGAATCAAGTATGGAAATATAGTACTTCAAATACCTACTTTGAAAAAATCTTTAATGCATAACTGCGTTTATAAAATCGAATATGGAAATGTATGACTGAAACCCCAGGCGTTAGAAAGAGTATTTATAATTTCTTATGCCATATTCTAAAAGAAAAGTCTGGTTGTATGCTGCATGTGGCATCAAGTCTGGATATGTTATGTGAAACAAAAATATTAACTTAATCGATACGCGTATGAAGTGATGCATTTTTTCATATGAGCGTTGAAATTGTAGACATTTTGAGTGTTTTCCAGGGGAAATGGGACATTTCAGGTAACTTCAAAGGCCAGGGTCAAAGGTCAAGGTTATCCAATATGGTTGTGACGAGTTCCAATATGGTGGATGGCTCCGGTGTTCCGAAAACCGGATCCCCACAAAGGTCAAGATCAAGGTCAAAGGTCAAGTCAACTTTGCAGATTTGGAGGGGAAATCGGGAAATTTCGAGGGACATTCTATAAATTTTAAGTGTTTTCCAGGGTAATGCGACATATAAGGTCGAGGTCAAGGTAAGAGGTCGAGGTCAAATGTTAAAATCAAGTTCAAGTTTACAGATTACAGGGAAATTTTGAGGGAAATTATAGAAATGTTAAGTATTTTCCGGGGAAACGGGACATTTGAGGTCAAGATCAAAGTTCAAGGTTAATGTCACCTCTGGTCATCTGGTAGATGCCACCACTGGTCCTCTGCCAGATGCCATGGGCTCACCTGCCTAAGATTGAAGCCTGTGTCCCAACTCTCTAATTTTCTATCTACGAACATTTCATTGTGAAAAAATTTAGTTTAAGTTGTCTGAATGATAATTTCTTTTTAATTTACAATAGTCATCTATTTACCAACAAAAGTTATTAACTTTTAATACTCCAGGAACACAAGAACGAATAATAAGTTTTAAGTTGCTGTTTTTATTCAGTGTCGAAAGGTTTATTTTAAATCTAGAGTAACTCAAAAAGCCCTTAGGATTTACAATTTATCACTGATGGCTTTCGTATCAGATTACGTTCTCATAAAGTTCTAAGGTATGGTTATCTGAGAAACAATGGTGTAAAATCTTTAAGTCGTGTAAAGTAAAGTGCCGTTCCCTTAAGTGTAGTGGTAATATGTTCCGCCTGTGGAGAAACTAACAATGTCACCAGTTGCCACGTCACGCGCATGGCGCATCCGTGTAATGTACTGTAATTTACATTACATCAAAACTAATAAACCTCGGCCCCCCAAAAATTCACTCGAGTTGGCGCCTATGCCCATTACACACGTGCTGTAACGTCAACTGCACTACTACGTTGAAGTGGCCGATGTGTAAACTGGCAAACTATTAGGTATAGCACAGAGCAAAACGCAGCTTACCTTGCAACAGTTCACCACACGCCACTGATGGAAATACTAAAATAAATAAACACGACAAATTACAAGATGTTTTAGAAATATGCGTAACTTGTTCGTTTCGAACTGAATCATGTGCAGTAGAAAAAATTTAATCTTGTAGAAGAACGGACCAATTTTCTTTCTTTCCTGTGAAGAGACTTTCTACAAAAGACTTTTCGATGATTTGTGAATTCTGGCATAGTTCTTATATAATGTGATTCATTCCAGTTAACTGCTTAACCATTATAACATAGGGAACTTTCATTAGAATTGAGAAAAAATATACGGAAAAAAGTTAACTGATACATATCAAAATCAATTGCGAATAACAACTATTATTGCCGTTATATATTCGTGTATTTTTAATGTAATTTTTTTGTCTCTAATATATATGGGTGTTCATTTGAACACACGTATCCTAAACACAAAATAGAGTTTACTAGAATTTTTTAGAAACACGACATTAGAGATCAGCAGATAAATTCGAAGGGGTTTTAAATTTTCTGTGACAAGGATCAGATCTCTTTCTGACAGAACGGCTCTTGCCATGACTCCTTACTACAGGCAATTATTGTTTTGCAATGTGCTACAACATATCGCGTATCGCGTAGTTCTCAGAATATACTTTTTTTTACGCAGTTTAATCGACTTTAAAAATTGTTCACATTGCGACAAAAAGAAGTAAATGCTACTGCAAGGTCTGGTAAATAATTTATGCTGAAGTAAAACAAAGTGCTTAAATTCTTGTAAATTACAAGGAATGGAATCATTACAATTTTTATCCATCCGACCAACTTGCTTGGAAACCAGTAAAAAATTCATCTAGTGCGGAGGTCGTTACGTCCGGGTGATGTCATGCAGCAAGAGCTTTCATTTGACGGAAAAAAAATTTTCATTGCTTCGTGAAAATGCGGCGTTCTGATAGAATTCCTGTCGTGCCTTCCCTCTCCCTCCCCCTCCACCTAGCATAAAAAAATCATGGCATTGTAACCAAATCATTCCAAACACGCAAATGGCGAAATTCCTACAGTCGTGACTGTAAGCACGCCATTAGGAAATGTTTTGCTTCACGCTCGGCGACAGAATTTTTTTTTTTTTCCCCATTTCCTTGCAGTCGTTTTTCCAATTGCCAGGGGTCCCCGCCTCTTCCGTCGTGGTTATGGAAATGACTGTAATCTAGGGACGTCACCGTCGTTATAACGAGAGTGGCGCCTGGAGCGACGGGGAACCAGTCCCGGCACATCCGCTGCCTGCGGGCTCGAAAAATAATAATAAGAAGAATAAGAATAAGAAGGGGATCTCTGATCTCCCAACACGATGCCGTCAGAGGAGGAGGCAACGGGCTGGACACGAACGCTCCGACAGCAATCGTTGTGCTTCGGAAACATAACGAAACACAAAGCGCATGTTGTGATTACGAACTGCTGCTAGCAACCACTCAACAAAAACCTACAAAAACTGCTACAACTACACTAATACATATATCTTGCGAATGATTCAAAGTGTTTTACATCAAGATAGAGTGTATTACGTTTATTTCTTGGTCAATTAGCTTAACCCTTTCAGTCACATTGTCCTTCATATGGGAAGTGGCATATGAAGTGGTGTGAATGGTCTGCACTGTACACAGTGTAACATACCGTCCAATGATAAAGGTTCCCTACGTGTGAGAAACAGCATTTGCTGTTGAAACTGTATTACGTAGCCTTTTGAACCTCTGCTGCTAGTAAGATAGAACACGGACAGATTTGTATTGGTTCAGATGTATGACAAAACGTCATATCGATGTCAGAACAGTTCCGAACAAAAAATTTGTTTGTTGCAACACCTAAAACTATACATTTATCTGTGAATGAAAGGAGTAAATTACGTGCAGTGTCTAATTTCAGATCTCCACGGACAATCGTACTAGTGGCGAAGCGCACGACAGTTGTGGTGTTAGCCGCACAAAACGTAGGTTCGTACTCGCATCTTACTTTTCTCACAGCTGCAACGTCATCAAACTCCGACATTTGCGGTACAATAACGAAACACGAGATGGTCATACTCAGACCGCTTCGGAGTGCGCTACACGCCGACAATATCGCTTCTCAACGAACCGAATCTTGCGATATGTGATGTTCGTAACCAGCCCGCAGGTTTACGAGGAAAATCTCACCATACATCAGCGAAGCGCTGCTGAATTTACAAGGTCTAAACTCTTAAATTTAGGGCTAAAGTTGACATGTAACTAGAACATCCACAGTCATAACGATAAGGTGTGGGCGAAAGTTTCTGGGCAGTATATCTAGCGAACCCGGTGTACTAGCGCACTGATTTTGGTGCCAAGTGAAATATCTCGTTTAGATATATCGTTGTAAGCCACAAAAGCCAACTAACTATCCATTTCGTTACTTTCGTTTCATTCCCATATCGCAAGGAAAATGTTATCTGCTAACGCAAAAGTATTCACGTAAAACCCACAGCTGTGTCCTGTGTCACCAAAACAACCATATACAGATTTTTTTGGGGGCAGGGGGATCTCCCCGTCCTGTCCAAAAATTTTAATGGTTTCGATAAAAATATTTTTAATAATGCTTACTTTCCAACTGTATATAGCCCTTAATTATTAAGTTTTTTTGTCTCATTAATTTTTTACAGATAATTAAAATTAGGAATTCAGTGCGTCTATAATTCTTAATTTTTTGAAGCAAAGGATGGTGGTAACAATCTGGCATTGCAAGATACGTAAATACTTAGTGTGTCCAAATAACACGTCAAATTGTTAGAAACACGCGTTACAGTTACAATGCCTAGTATATTGGAAAAAAAAACAAGAAGAAACTATTTCAGTTGTTACGAACTTAAGCTTAGATACACTTTCAAAGAAGCTGTAAGCCGTACAATTACTTTTTTAACACTGTATTTCGTTGCTGAAATTACTGTAGATATGGTCTACGGTAGACAGTGTTTACGGTAAAATACACGCAGTTAGGGTAGTTTTCTTTATATGCTGATTGGGTTGCCAACCTTCCCGTGTTGTATGATATTTCCCGTACCCTGGAGCTGAATGAATTATCCCGTATGGCGTATGGACGTAGGACGGGAAGTCACATATCCCGTATTTCTGACTTCTTCGAAAATAAACACTATAAACACAGCGTTAGTCATTTACCACTTCCGCGATTACAGGTACTTTTACTCTGGTGTTCTAACGTAATGGCCGCAATTTACAACTGACGCCAACAGGTTGTTTTTGGCAACAAGTGCGTTCGTGTAATTAGGCCCTAAGTAGCGCTTGCCGAAATGTGTAGTTCTGCAATATCTTTTCATCCTGTTTGTGTTGGTTTCGCATGCTTTGAAGACGATTTAATCAGAAATTCATTTCACACTGAACTATGGCTATAGCTGCAACTAATATTTTATTGTTTTATATGTTCATAGAAAATGTTAACTGATCTATAAGACCGACTTTTACACATACGAACAGTATAGTTTATTCAAGGTTTCTTTGCACTTTTTGAATCAAATCTTTGAGAAATCGCCCCATATATAGCGTGTTTGTTTCTTTCCTACATATGTCATCTATCACAAGAGTTTTAAACTTATGTTGGCATAAAACCATCGTATTTTGGGTTAAATGGAAATTTTATTTATTTTTACATATAAAGTATAATATTAAGTTTATAATTTATATAAATTAAAACATTGACGAAATAGGTGTGTTGGTAACGCATACTCAGAAATAGTTCTTATGCAACATGTTATTTCACTAAGTGCGCACGAATGTGGTGCGTTGTCCCTATGGTGTTATTTTCTATACTCGACTAAGCTTTGTTTGCGCGAGGTGCAGGAAATCGTGAAAGTAAAACTTTAGCAGGACTTCACGAAAGTTGGAAGTAACCATGAATCTACTATATTTAGTAGTTTTTTATTATAACAATTTTCCTCGAACATTTCACTGAGGTCAGGCGTCGTGTGTCGAGTTGTCAGAAGTGTCCCTTGTGGCAAATGTGTAATTAAAAGCTGGTAACCCTAGAGGCTGATTTCAAAAGGCTCAGTTAACCGTGAGAACCAGTTGAAACCAGCCAGTTTAGAGAAAATTGCGGCACTGCGGGTCGATGAAAGCGTGACGATAATTACGGCGAATGTCGTTGTTCCGTGTCGACGACTGTTCGTGCCAAGATCTTAGAAGGCCAGGTCTGAACACTCGCGTTATTCTCCTAGAATTCAGATCTGATAATCCTCCTACCCCGGCCCCGATTGATTAAGTTATATCGTAAGACAGCCACGCCCCCTATGACTAAACGGTCTGGTGTTTAAACAGTGTATTACTTTTAACCTATTCAAACCCAGTGTACACAATTGTCTTTATTACGCAAGTGTATGTAATTTGTGGTCAGTTCTGAACACTGTGAATCTCAATGATCAATGATCTTATTTGTTGGTAAATGATTCGCAAACAGTCTTACTGTTCTAGGTATTAATTGGTTCATATTACTACAGCTGAACATATAGTCTACAGCTCTTTGGCTGTGACAATGAAACAAGTGTTCAGTCGACTTAAGTACAGCACGCATCATACAATTTTTTGTTTGCAACACCTGAAACCGTAAATTAAAGTGGGTCTGAAAGGGTTAATTTGGAGTGGAGGGACTTGGGCGACTCTTAACATAGAGATCTTGAAAGCTGATGAGGTTGAAGTGAGGTGAGGATGGAGCAGTGCTGGAACGCAAGGACGGGAGGAACGGGAGATCCTTGAGAAAACCCGCTACCAGCGACATCGTCCGTCACTATTCCCACGTGCGATAATCCGGAAGCGACCCCCGCAGGGACCTAGGTGGCAGGCGAGTAGTCTGACCACTACACCACCGCGGCCACCTTTTAATGTGTTTATTGGCCGCACCTACAGTGATCACCAACTAAGTGAAAACACATTCACAATGGTAATAAATTCGTAACCATCTACTTTGTTCTGAACTGTTTGGTAGATACAAAGTAACACATAAATGAAAGTTTGTAAAATTTTATGACACAAACAAGCAGATGTGTTTTTGTTATTTATTTTAATCCATGTCCCTTATAGCTACAAAAATGTTTTACTGCCAAGCGTGCACTCGAGGCGGTACAACTATGTGCTGGTCTAAATCAGTAAAGCGGTCGGTTTTTAACGCAAATGTCCAAACAAAACCTGTCCTAACATCGTGGTTAATGCATTAAGTCACTGATCCGTTGAATTTTCAGAGGATGGAACTATATAGTCCATTCGCTGTTACTTTAAACTTTTCTGAAACCCTGCTAAAGTTCTACTTCCTGAATATTCCTCCACCTAATACACACAAAGCTTAACCAAGTGTAGAAAATTACACCAAAGGGACAGAGCACCACATTCGTGTGCTCTTAGTGTAATAATATTTTGTATAAGATCTATTTCTTACTAGGCATTACCAACGCACGTATTTTCCTTCTGTTTCTAACCATTTTAATTAAAATGAAATATAATTTATAGATAAAATATAAGTAGGTAAATGTTTAAGTTAATTAAAAATTACTTTTATGTTAAGACAAGTATCAAACGCTCGTGAGACAAGTCATATTTAGTAAATAAACAAACACGTCATACATGGGGGTGATTTTTCAAAGGTTCAATTAAAAAAGTGTGAAGAAACCGCGAATAGACTATAGCGTGGAAGTGTCGTTGTTCCTACAGTTCAGCAATTCCAATTTGAAGGTCTGCCACAGAGTAGATAAGTACATAGAGGCGAAATGGCGAGTCGGTTCCTTTTTGTGAGCGTGTTCATTCTCTAATTGGCTGCGCGATGCTCTGGACACTGGCCCTGTGTCTGATTGGCTACTGCGTGCTGCGTAAGTTTCTCTATTGGCTAGGCTGACGAATAAGGAGTTAAGTTACCAGGTGCTGCTTGGTGAAAGGCGTTCCGACATATTGTTGGCTAGTGACGCCATTTTGTTGGCTGTTCGGCTGGAGTTCGCGGAATAAGCAGCTATAGTCTATTCGTGGTTTCTTCACACATTTTAATCAAACTTTGAAAAATCACCCCATGTACATGTTTGGTTGTTTCCTAAGTATGTCATCTATCACAAGAGTTTTATACTTCTGTTAACATAAAAGTATCTCATTTCTTATTAAATTTAACCCTTACTTATATTTTGTTTTACATAATTATCATAATTTATTTGCAATTAATATGATTATAAACAGAGATAATATATGTGTGGTGGTAAAGCCCAGTTAGAAATAGTTCACATGCAAAATATTATAAACCGAATACGCACTAATGCGGTGTGTTGTCCCTTTGGTGTAATTTTCTAGACTTAGTTAAGCTTTGTTTCTATGAGGCGGTGGAATATCGTGGAAGTAGAACTTCAGCAGGGCTTCAGAAAAGTTGGAAGTAACAGATAATGGACTATATTTCACCTATGTGTTTTTAAGTGCCCTGGGGTTATGTCGGGTAGGTGGGTGTTATTACTAGTCCATTCACTGTTTCTTCAGATGTTTTGAAACAAACTTTTGAAAAATCACCCTAGGAGCAACATGTCCACCTGTTTATCAAATAACTTGTATACCACACATAACACTGTGATTTAACTTTGAAGTATTACATTTTTGATTAAATGAAATTATGACTTAGTGTCGTTTATATCTTGTAACATTTATTTCGTATTCAATACGAATTAAAAACAAGTCAGACCAACGATGTTCTGGCAACGGCTAGTAATAAATAGTTCACAGTTAAAATACTGTTTAAACCTAAATTTTTGGTATGCTGTTTGTAAATTAAACGTTGCCTATTGAAATATTTACTTTTTTAGGTAGCACTGATGGAAAGGTCCTGCAATGAACATTCCTGCAGACTTCCCACCAATATAACAATAGGGTCACCGCAGAAAGTCCCATAGGTACACCCAGTGCGACGAGAACACTGCACGTCAGTTCAAAGCCTTGAGCTTAGTGGCGATGGCGTACTTGCTGGGTGAGTCAGTGTCGCCCTTATCGCTCCTGCGCCACTTGGTCTCAAACGCGGGAAAAAAAACAAAAAAGCTTCAAGTAAGCGGGATCCTTAAGATGCCGACCTCCCGCTTTGGCGATCCGGGTTCGACACCTGGTAGCAAGGCATCGTCATATCACGCGCTCCATCCGCTTCATTGTCCACACATTAGCAGGAACGAATTTAGAGTGTGTAATAGGAGGGGAAAAATGGGGAAAATATCACGCTTTCTAGTGTAGGCATTTCACGATAAAGTGAGCACTTTTTGAAGTTCTTTTCTGCTTATTTATATCCTTTCGTCTATTGTCAATGTAAAACTGCCATGTGACGAATAAACAAGGTGTACACACTNCAAGGCATCGTCATATCACGCGCTCCATCCGCTTCATTGTCCACACATTAGCAGGAACGAATTTAGAGTGTGTAATAGGAGGGGGAAAATGGGGAAAATATCACGCTTTCTGGTGTAGGCATTTCACGATAAAGTGAGCACTTTTTGAAGTTCGTTTCTGCTTATTTATATCCTTTCGTCTATTGTCAATGTAAAACTGCCATGTGACGAATAAACAAGGTGTACACACTTTATACAGTAGCTCTCAGAAGTGGACGGTTTGGATTGGATTTGATAGGGCTTAATTAACGTCGCCCAATGTTATGCCTGAATGCTTATCACGGGATGGCTTACAAACTAACTTATAACATAACTTCAACTAACAGCCACGACTTACCCAGGATTCGAACCCAGAACCCCCGCACCTCAGACCGGCGGCGCACCAACCGACTGCGCTACGGGAGATCGGCATAAGTTAACGTCTGAGGCCACAATAAAAAAATATATTTTTCTGATTGTTATGCCTGCTGGGAGAGCATGCAGGCATGGTTTTCTTTACCAGTTGCCACCCATACTTCTCACAGATAAAATGTGGAATAAAAGCTACTTTTTATTAATATTTTTTAATATTAAAATGTAAACAGATAAAATAAATAAGTTGACTCGTGAAAAGCATGATAGAATATTTTAGAATAATGTTCACTGCATACTGTAAATGTATATTTTTTTCTTGCTAATGTCACGCATTCCTCAACGTCTATTTCCATAATAAGTCTTAAAATATCCATTGTAGCNGAATTTCGTGGGAAGGCAGCAGTTGAAAATAATTGCCACCAGCCCTTGTTCGATGTTCTTCCTACAGACCTGCCACTAGTCGTCATCCCGAACAAATTAACTTAGTTCGCCCGACCGCCGGGGTGGAGCATTGCTAAATAACCGACGAAAGAACTATACAAACGACGTCTGATGTCGGTTGTAAAAAAAACCGCGTGCGAGACAAATAGCCTGGGAGCAAGAGCACGCGAGTAATNTATCACCCCTCACACAGTGACTACGACCCGACTGAACTTCCGCAGCATCCATCGCTGGAACCGGAAGGATGAGGAGGAGAAGGAAAGAAAAAACACCGGTGGCACCCTTTTCTGGTCCTCGAAAAATTGCGTACTATCCAGCAGTGAGTGTTTTATCTTGAAAACTTTTGTGTAATCTATTTGCCTTTTCCTCGTACTTTTTTTTAGTCAAACCTTTGAAAAATCACTTCATAAACGAAGTGTTTAGTTGTTTACTAAATACATCGTGCATCACAAGCGTTTTATAAATTTTTTTAACACAAAAGTATCTTAGTTTTGTGAAATTTAACTTTTACT
This sequence comes from Clitarchus hookeri, assembly GCA_002778355.1. NCBI lineage: Eukaryota > Metazoa > Arthropoda > Insecta > Phasmatodea > Phasmatidae > Clitarchus > Clitarchus hookeri. The sequence continues at coordinate 233,987 of NQII01002647.1, read as the reverse complement.
TATACTTAACCTATAAATGATATTATTTATTTTATTACTAATGTGAATAAAACAGAGATAAAATAGGTGTATTGGTAATGCCCAGTAAGAAATAGTTCTTGTGAAAAATGTTGTTATACGGAGTGCACAAGAATGCGTTGCGTAGTCATTTTAGTGTAATTTTCTAAGACTTAGTTAAGCTTGGTTTGCATGGGGCGGAGGAATATTCTAGGAGTAGAACTTAAGCAGGGTTTCAGAAAAGTTGAAAGTAACCGTGAATGGGCTAAAGTGTTTAGGTCGTAAATATTTGTCTTCTGCTTTTGTGGCGAACCGTTGGTGTTATTCGATTTAACCCTGCATGTATGCATGCATCTAATATGCATGTGCATATAAATATGTATAAATCATACACGACTATACAGATAGGACAGGGCCGTTGAAAATGTTTTTAATCTATATAATGCTTTATTGATGAAGCATTAGTAAACGAACAAAACAAATACCCATCCTTCTACACACTATAAAATGGCGTATTTTCCCGAAGTCAGTATGAAGCCTTGCTTTCTGGGGAGGAGAGGTAGTTTGCGTCCGAACTACTACGTTTCAATCTTCTCAGCCGTTAAAAGTACATGGCTCCGATTTTTTTTTTATGCACAGCAATACGGGCGACAATAACACACAAGACCAACGCCCCGTCGCTCCTACGCGAAAGGCGCTGAATCAGCGTGCAGTGCTTCTGCTGTTACGCTTTTCTGTGCAAATGAGATCTGTGATAGTGGGATTTTATTACACGCGATGAAAGCCCACAGATTAAACTACGACTGTACAACAATATGTTTCCCCTATCTATCAAGAAAATTGCGCAGGAAAGCTCTAAAAATGCGATTTTTAACCATTTCCACATTTTTTCTCCTTTAGAACAAACTTAATATCATAAAAACAAAACTGTACTAGTACAGCAAAAATGCTGGGACGTCTTTCGCTGGTGTACGCGTACTAACAAAATAAACATGTTTTCTCACCATGTTCGTGTACTTCCTTTCTTGTGTTTTGTGTCGTCACTACCGCGCCAGGAAAGCGTTTCCGACCATGTATTGCTATGTGATTTCCTATCGTCTAGGTGTACTCTCTCTCTCCTGAAAGTTTGTAACCACGCTACTGATACAGCCTGTATAGGAAATATTAAAATATTGTACCACACCAAGCATATATTGTAGGGGACCAACACACGCAGGATTCACTTAGTATGGTGTTGGACCATCTGTGGCATGGAGAGAGGTGACGATATGGTCGGGCATGGAGGCATACACACGTTGGATATTCTCCTGAGCAAGATCATGCCACAGCTCGCGCAACTGACCCTCCAAATCCGCCGTAGTTGTCGCTGGCCGAAGTTGCCATCCAATCTGGTCCCACAAGTTCCCGATGGGCGAGAGGTCTGGGGACCTTACTAGCCCAGGAAGAATGTTAACATCACGAAGGCAGACCAGAGATACCCGTGCTGTATGAAACCTGACAATATCATGATGAAAAAGGGTTATCAAGCTGCACCAGGAAGGGGAACGCACATGGTCGCAGAATTTCCTGGCTGTATTGCCGTGTCGTCAGGGTTCCTTCAATCACCACCAGTGGGGTACAGGAATCGTAGAAAATGGCAACCCCACATCAAAACATCTCTCGTTATGGCGATGTGCCGTTCTACAATGGAGCGTAGATCATGGCGCTGGCCAGGACGTCTCCAGGCTCGAACTCGGCGGTCGTCTATATCCACACAAAACCATGATTCGTCGCTGAACACCACTCGTCGCCAATCCGCTAGCGGCCATGCTGCCCGTTCTCGGCAGAAGGTTACATGTGCTCGGAGCTCAGGTCGTAAGGGTAGGCGTTGAAATATACGCCGCAACAACAGATCCCACTCTGCTAGCCGCCTGGATATAGTACTGGTGGACACATGCATAACCCATCAGCTGCTCTGACATGTCCCTGGATAGTACTGTTGCATCTAGCTGCCCGGTGTTTCCTTCGCGTGGGAAGGCGCCGAGAGCTGGAGGTCAAGTTTGTAACGTTAGACGATGTAAGCGGCCTATTACAAAGGATGCCGCCGCACACGCCGATAAATTTATCGTAGCTTGTGCCTCGCTGGCCCTGAGAAGCCTATATTTCTCTATTTACAACGCAGGAATGTCATTATCATCACCATTACCTTTCCCATAACAACTTGGATTGCCGAGAACGTTCTAGAAGGCACCTACCACAAGTATAAATACCACGTGTTGGCCTCTGAGGGGAGAGTGATTAGAGCCGAGAGTTTGGCATCTCGTGTCATCTTAAACGACAGTTGGGCGATTCCGGAGTGGCGAGGGACGACTGCAGTGATCTGAGAGAGTGCGTTGGCGAGCTTATGTGCAGTGAAGAGTTGGACTGATCTGTGGTACTGTGGACGGGATGCGTGAGTGAAAAGACATTCGGGACGATGGAAATAGGTAGTTTTAATTAAACGTGTGGATATAATTGGAGGAGTTTAAGGGACGTTAGCAAGAGTAACGACTGTGTTAAAGGCTTTAATTGAAATGGAGATAGTAATGAAACATTGCGCTCAATAAGAATAATGAGTTAATAGNGCGAGGGACGACTGCAGTGATCTGAGAGAGTGCGTTGGCGAGCTTATGTGCAGTGAAGAGTTGGACTGATCTGTGGGACTGTGGACGGGATGCGTGAGTGAAAAGACATTCGGGACGATGGAAATAGGCAGTTTTAATTAAACGTGTGGATATAATTGGAGGAGTTTAAGGGACGTTAGCAAGAGTAATGACTGTGTTAAAGGCTTTAATTGAAATGGAGATAGTAATGAAACATTGCGCTCAATAAGAATAATGAGTTAATAGGACGCTCAGACTGGTAAATAAAAGATGTTTGACTATTTGTAGCATTCAGAATAAATATAATTATTGAACTTAGTTCTTTTATTTCTATTAATGCCTCCATCTCTCACGAACTCGGATACGCCCCTCAGGCGTCCCATGTAATTCTGGTGTCAGAAGTGGGACGGAGGCAATTATTAATCAATCAATTGTAAATAAAGTAAGGCAATATGCAATGTAGTTAGTGATTTTCAAACAAATTAATTATGTGGAATAATCTTTTGTGAAAATGATTAAGAATGTTCTCTACAATCATCACTGTGAATGTTAACTAGAAAAATGTCTGCAGAACTAGAAGCACTGCAAGAATTAATTAAGGGATTAAGTAGCCCAGTGAGCGCAAGTGCAAATAACTTGAGGGAAGATGTAAAAGTGAAATAAATAATGTAAATAATAAACAATATTAGTAGTGTGAAAGAAAGTGTAAATGANTCAATCAATTGTAAATAAAGTAAGGCAATATGCAATGTAGTTAGTGATTTTCAAACAAATTAATTATGTGGAATAACCTTTTGTGAAAATAATTAAGAATGTTCTCTACAATCATCACTGTGAATGTTAACTAGAAAAATGTCTGCAGAACTAGAAGCACTGCAAGAATTAATTAAGGGATTAAGTAGCCCAGTGAGCGCAAGTGCAAATAACTCGAGGGAAGATGTAAAAGTGAAATAAATAATGTAAATAATAAACAATATTAGTAGTGTGAAAGAAAGTGTAAATGANCGAGGGAAGATGTAAAAGTGAAATAAATAATGTAAATAATAAACAATATTAGTAGTGTGAAAGAAAGTGTAAATGAAATGGTAAAAACCCAAATTAGTAGTGTGAAAGCGAGTGTGATTGAAACTGTATACAGTGTAGATGAAAATGTAGACAAGAAAATAGATCATGTAGATAGGAAAATAGAGGGCATTAGCAATTTAGTGAATACGATACTTGACTGTGTAGACCAGAAAACTGACAGTGTAAATTAAAGAGTGAACAGCTGAATGAAATAGTGAACAGTGTAAACAATAGAATGGACAGTGTCAATGGAAGGATGGACAATGTCGAGAACGAAATGAGTGCAATGAAGAAGGAATAGCAGGAATTTCTTCAGCAAAGGAGTTCCACTACCACCACATCGCCAGCCGGGAAAAGTGAAGAAGTAGTGCAAGTCGAAACCAATACAGCAACCTCGGAGGAGAACAAGAAGATCTGCGGCAATAGTGTCTCACAACCAGGAGTTGGGAAGGGGGTATCAATTAAGCCCACCTCTTATGATGGCCAGACCTCATGGTGGGAATACCAACACCAGTTTGAAACAACCTAACAGCGGGTTTACTATCTCGCCGCTGTGCTGAGAGGCCCCGCACTGAGCATACGACAATCTATGCCAGAGCGATATCGACTGGAGTACCCCACATTATTGTTGGCCTTGGAGCTACGTTTTGGCGACAGGTGCCTCCGACATGCCCACCATGCACCGCTGCGAAGTTGCACCCAGCTACAGGCGAGCCACTGCAAAAGCTATGGCAAGACATCGTGCGGCTGTCTCAACTTAATCTAGAAGGGTGTTCCGAGGAGGTGCGCGACATTATCGCAGTTGGGGCACCTAAGAACTTATTGCCCACAACAGAAGCAACAGCCAGTAAAAAAAACAGCATGGTAAAGAACAAATTNAAAAAACAGCGTGGTAAAGAACAAATGGCCTCTATGAGCACATACAAGCACTTGCGTGAAGAAATGTGTGACTTCGTGCATATGACCAACAACTGAGTCACCGCATAAACGAGTTGATGCTGCAAGCTGCACACCTCACAAAGCAGTTGGAAGATGCACATGATGACCTGCGAGTGCTGTCAAGAAGCCTTGTGCCCACAGTGCCATATAACTGTGAAAGGTGCCCATGGCATGGAGCGAGTGATAGGATGGCTCCTCATAGTAGTGTCTCTGAGGATAGCGATCCCATGGAGGAAGTGGTTCAGGGAGCAAAGAACCAGTTGCGTCAACTCGAGAAAGGGAGTGAGGCAGTTGACAGGAGCTACCAGTGCTTCAGGGTACGTCGGACGAGGATCCAGCCACAACCTGCAGCATCTACCGCAAGTGACAGCACTTTTCAGATTGGTAGACATGGTCTAAAGGAAGATGTATGGGGGTAATTCTGGAATTTCTTCATCTTTTTAAATCGTAAATGAAAGGCTTGGTCCTTCAGTTAGACACAAACGACCTTATAATGACAGGATGAAGACCCGGTATGAGAGGAGAATGTCGGGGGATGTATTTCAAGGACAATTGGTGTGGCTGTACAACCCACAGAGACGAAAAGGCTACTCGGATCTACAGAAATGTTGGGGAGGCCCCTAAGAATTCTGAAGAAGATCAATGATGTGGTCTTTCGGATTTGTCGTCAAGGCTCTCGGGTGAAGCCGAAGGTTGTCCACGTCGACCGAGTGGCACTCTACGATGGTCTGTATGTTGCAGAGTCTGTTCGGAACGAACAGACTTGAGGAAGGGGCAGCGTTGCATGTCGTTGCCCGGTGTTTCCTTCGCGTGGGAAGGCGTCGAGAGCTGGAGGTCAAGTTGTAACGTTAGACGAAGCGAGGTGCCTATTATAAAGGACGCCGCCTCACAAACCGATGAACTTATCGCAGATCGCGCCTCGCTGAACCTGAGAGTTTTAATGGGACGACGGTGCATTTAAATAAGATAAATATTTTTGAAATATAAAATAATGGATCTCTTGATGTGATAGCAGTGCTTAACAGCTGTCTTCAGCACTAGTGAGGATAAAGTGACGTACAAGTGGAGGAGTGAAGGAATGTATCAGTGGGAGAAACGGGAGTACCCTGAGAACCCACCAGCCAACGATAACGTCCGCCAGTTTTTCCAAATGCTGAAATCCAGTACTGACCCCGCCTTAGTGGAATGTGAGTGATCTAGCCACTACACCACTGCATCGTCAGGATTTTTTGTAAAACTGAAATTAAAAAACAAACTTCATGTCACCATTCCAGTACATAATTTCGAAACTATTATAGGCAAACCATACGGAAATGTTGGGAACATGCTCAGACAATTAAAAGTCAATCTACCACCCTTCATTCTGCGCAGACCACTTTTCTCTGTCATTATAATAAACAGCTATTTGGACATAGGGTAACTGCCAGTGACAGCATTTTATAAGTATTTGTTCACCAATACTGTTATTTCACTTATCTCTAGATTTAATTTTTATGAGTATTTTACTTTAAGGGAAATTCTGTGTTATAAGTGAACCAGGTAAGTATATGTTTTTACGACAGTAAACATATTGTTGTTTGAGCTAAAATAAAAATAATGTAAATAATTTCTATAATCTCAATTTTATAGCTCTCATTGGTAATACAATTATCATGTAATAAATTATTTGTTCTGATTCACTGTCACGTGAATTCATTTCAATTTTAATGTCTGGCCGTATGCAGCTACTTTGCACGCCGCTATCAGTTTTCAGCATCACTAAAACATTTTAATCATTAATCACAAACTCCACGCCTTTATTTGTGTTGCAATAAATAAAAATCTTCTTAGAACTGAACAAATGAATACTATCACACGTTAGCTGCTAGCGGAGTGAAACTTGAAAACCCAAATTCAACGAAGATCTACTAGAAATTCTCATGCTCCGTCTATACCAGTTTCTGTGCCTTGTTAAATGTAAACTGAAAGCTGGCACCGGCGGATATGGAGGCAATAAGGCCTTTTATTAATATCATAAAATATTTAAATCGTAAAAACTTACCAGTCACTTTAACTGGATTTATTTTACAATACATTTTATCCTACCACACAACTATGCAAAGAACATTGATTTTTTTTTTTTGCCTGTTATGTTATGCCGCCCTCTTAAAAATGCAGCTCTTGGCCCGAGCCAAGTCGGCCTAATGGTAAATCCGGCCCTGAATTCAATCAAACACGTCCCCTTCGTTAATTCACTCCACTTGAACCACTTCAGAGGGCACACTTTGCGGTTGACGTCAAACCGTTATCACAAAGAATGTTATCGACATATTTATCAAGAATCGGCACTTCTCTTCAACATGCTGAAGGTGATCTGCTGACGCAAAACAGGCTATAGAGCCAAGTACCTGTGTTTTCCCATTGCAACATTCTATCGTTTTACTATACGTATGCACAAAGTTTTAATGGCACCCTCGTTGACTTATATAACGATATTAATGTACATGTTATATTCAATTCAAGTATTTACTTATTTTTTCATAACTTCTATATTTTCGATGATATTCTGAAGTACGCAGCATGCCAGCAAATACATACATATATAATATAATAAATAAAAAATGTAGCCAAATTATATTAAATGCTTGTAGGTAAATATATACTTTTCCATTTCAAGAGTTGCCTACGTAAGCCTGCATGTAAGCAGTAAAAAAAAAAAAAAAAAAAAAAAAAAAAAAAAAAAAAAAAAAAAAAATGCAAACAGAAATTAGTAAATTCTGTAACAAACCTACAGGAATCTGAAATTTAGTTAACCGTTAATAATATCTTTAAAGTTCGGGAAAGGATTTTACTAATAAACGACGTATCTCACTACTGAAAGTTACCTACTGTATATACTTTTAAATGAATTGTGGCTTGTGATCAACGACTACTGGACTTAATTCATTTTAACGTGTGGTTTGAAAGAAATTATGCTGATTAGCACTACCGAAGGTCTAGTATAAAACTATACGTACCTATACGTTTTTATGACATCACAAGCAGTTGTAAATGTGTAATGCAGAAGTTATAAAATATTGCTTGTAGTGTTACTTAAAATATTTTTCTAACTAATATACATTGCTTTTTTAAAAGTAAAAAAAAAAAGTTTATGTGTGTACTCAGAAAATTAACGTGGCTGCACCGCAATGTACCACTGGGAAATCACGTATTGTGTCAATTTTTTTTTTCATCCTTTATTTAATACATAATGGATGGAATAGACTATCTATATATATATATATATATATAATCTTCCACATCCTTACAGCAAAGAACCCTTTAAGAATATCAATAGTGTTTTTTTATACCCTTGTAGGCAGTGTTTTTACGTGTTCCTTGTCTAGAAGCGAAACATCACTAAGGTTCATCCAGGCAAGCATTACAGAAGCCTCATCGCCCCTACGCTTGACTGTCGCAGTCTTCAGGTGACAGCTCGTGTCTAACGAACTTTCAGACACCATTTAATTGCGTAATAATACAGCTGAAGGCGTTACTGCGCCTTCTTATACTAATTTTAAGATTCGACATCGCCGCGCTAATAACTTAAAGCATTGGGAAACACAAGTTTCGATAATTTTCACGGGGAGAAAAAGATGAAGGGAGGGGCCGGAGGGTAAGATCGGATTCGAAACAGGTATACGATCTGAAAAAGTTTTTTTTAACTGGTATTCAAAAACAAACATTATGTATCAGTCAGAAATATTGAGCGAAATAATTTCGAAAATTTCTGAATGCTACATACACATTTTAACGCAGCGCGTCAACAATCCCACGGACNTCAGTCAGAAATATTGAGCGAAATAATTTCGAAAATTTCTGAATGCTGCATACACATTTTAACGCAGCGCGTCAACAGTCCCACGGATNAAAATTTCTGAATGCTACATACACATTTTAACGCAGCGCGTCAACAATCCCACGGACAAATCATAAATGTGTTCTGGGCAGGATGGGAATTAAAAATTTTGCTGAACGGGAAACTTTTTTTAAAATAGAACTTTTGATATTTGGTATGAACAATATATGATGTATGTTTAAAAGCTAAAATAACATGAACATCATTTCTAAATATTGCAGTTTCTTTAAAGCTAGCTATTATACCTAAAGTAATAATACTGTGGATAAGTTAAAATATTAGAAATCAACTATATCCAATGGATACAAATTACTTTTAACAAAAATATAAGCAGTCAGGGTATGTTAGTCTGTGGCCAGGTGTGTTCCAGCCAGTACTTTCCATCTGTAGTAGGGTAGGCGCCCATCTTCCCCCCCCNTCCTATGTCTTTGCTTCAAGTTTTATACAGAAGACGGGTTTTTTGCCACAGATATTGTGTTCCGATTGAGCTTTTTTTTTTTTGTAACTTGCGTTTTGAATTTTAAATTTTTAAATCGGAACACCGTATCAGTCAGTTGTTTAGGCTGAAATGCAGCTATTTACATTACACCATGATTTGGCTGATGTGAAAAATTATTTTGAAGCTAAAATCTTGGCAGTTATTAAAATAAAAAATAAACATAAGTAATTTATAAAACATTAGAATAAAATTAAAGACCAACTGTATCCAACCAATAATTATGCGAAAAACGCTTATTTCATGAATATATAAGATGCATTTCACTAAATAATGGTATTAAGTAGATACGCATTCATTTATTACAATAATTCATACGTACTTAACATTTTAAAAATCTGCAAAACTATCATGGCGAATGTTTGGTTACTTGTAAGTTTCGTAGTTGACAAAACGCTAACTACAAAAATACGGCATCGATTTTGCATACAAATTCGNTTTGGTTACTTGTAAGTTTCGTAGTTGACAAAACGCTAACTACAAAAATACGGCATCGATTTTGCATACAAATTCGATCACGTGACCATTTCGTTAACAAAAAGTTTCAGTTGGAACAAGCTATGAATGACTTAAATTTACCATGACAAAACAAGGGTAACTAAAGTTTACTACAGGACGAATATCATATGTCTAGCTAGTCAAGTGCTTTTGTCAACACTTCGGTACAATTATCTGTGACGGCAACAGTCAACGCAACAATTAGGCCCGTTCTACAATGCACGGATGCGTAAAAAAACGGANTTTGGTTACTTGTAAGTTTCGTAGTTGACAAAACGCTAACTACAAAAATACGGCATCGATTTTGCATACAAATTCGGTCACGTGACCATTTCGTTAACAAAAAGTTTCAGTTGGAACAAGCTATGAATGACTTAAATTTACCATGACAAAACAAGGGTAACTAAAGTTTACTACAGGACGAATATCATATGTCTAGCTAGTCAAGTGCTTTTGTCAACACTTCGGTCCAATTATCTGTGACGGCAACAGTCAACGCAACAATTAGGCCCGTTCTACAATGCACGGATGCGTAAAAAAACGGANACAATTATCTGTGACGGCAACAGTCAACGCAACAATTAGGCCCGTTCTACAATGCACGGATGCGTAAAAAAACGGACTTGGAAACGCAAGCGGAACAAGCCGACGACTAGGGATGAATTTTAACCATTCTACAATACGAAGAAACATACAGTCTTGCAACTTACGAAATAAAAAATACTCAGCTGTTGCAAATTACTGATACAGGTTTCATAATATACACATCTCATTTTGTATAATTTTACAGTGTTTAAAAATGCGTAAATACTGCTGCCGAACAATGCCCACTAATTTATTAAAACATTAATGATAATCGCCATGGCAAATCGAAGCACTTGCCGTGTATACCACAATGGCCACGAAAACGATTATCAACAAACCCAATACTCGATTCCTATTGGCTACGCGGATTCACGGACGAGTCCGTACGTTATNACGAAAACGATTATCAACAAACCCAATACTCGATTCCTATTGGCTACGCGGATTCACGGACGAGTCCGTACGTTATACGTGTCCGCATGCGAATCATTATAGATTGAAACAAGAGTGTATTACGCGTCCGCTTCCGTGATCCGTATCCGCGTGCTTCATTGTAGAACGCGCGTTACTGNGTTGAAACAAGAGTGTATTACGCGTCCGCTTCCGTGATCCGTATCCGCGTGCTTCATTGTAGAACGCGCGTTACTGCTATCAACGCACGTGTGAAAGAGAGTACGTTCTCTTTGAACCTAAACTTCCACTAAGTTTTCTAGCTGCAACTGTAATAATCAGACAAAAAAAATTTTACACCAATGATTTTCTTATATTCAGTTGCGTACTAAAAAAAATCCTTTGTTATTTAGGTTTAAGGAATAAAAACACTGAAGATTTTTTGTCATCAAAGCTGAAAATGAGACGGAAAAAAAAAAAAAAGAACTTCCTGCAAAAAAACAGCGTTTCATATTTACGTAATGTCTCGTCAAATTTCACAGAAAACTATCTGATTTTGTTTCAAAGCCGTAAAATCAATATAAATATTGCAGATTAAAGATTTTTATTTCAATTGTTATGAACATCTGTTCCATATTTGTAACTAATTTGNTCAATATAAATATTGCAGATTAAAGATTTTTATTTCAATTGTTATGAACATCTGTTCCATATTTGTAACTAATTTGATATTAAATTCATTTAACTATTTCACTAATTAAATTCCTACAGAATTGAAATACTAAAAATAAATTTAAATGAGGATTATAGAAACCAAATATTACTTCCAACTTTAAAANTTCCTACAGAATTGAAATACTAAAAATAAATTTAAATGAGGATTATAGAAACCAAATATTACTTCCAACTTTAAAACTCCAAAATTATAATTTTCTTAATATTCTCAAGTACTATTTATTCAAAATATAAAAATGCAATGTCTTTCAGCATANCTCCAAAATTATAATTTTCTTAATATTCTCAAGTACTATTTATTCAAAATATAAAAATGCAATGTCTTTCAGCATAAGAAAATTTCATTTGCATTTAACATTTTGATTGTTCTGAGAACATGTTTGAAATGCAGATTATGTAAGATGCTTATCACAAAAATTATGCATCAGAAGCAACAAGGACCTGTTCCAAATAGCAATTTTAAATTCTGATATCATTTTTCTGGTTCCTTCAACTTAATTTATGCTGGAGTAATTTATTCAGGCCACTTTTGGTAGTTGTTCGCCTTGGCCGCTACGAACGAGAGACTGGGAAATATGACGTTAATTACTAACAGGATAGGTCAGGACGTCAAAGGTGCAGTAACTCAACGCAGTGTGCCCGTGATTACTGTGAACTCAGCTTTCAAGTAACGACTCGCTCAAAAATAAGCCCACAACTGAAATATTCTGACACCAAAAAAAGTACTGCAAAATTTAGAATTTAAAATATAGCCACAACGTTCACAGTAAACACGAGACACTGCACCGTTAGAATTTTCATTTTGGATATTTATTCACAAACATTAATAAAACACTATATACAACACAATAATCGTTTCACTTGATATTTACACTTGTTTTAAAGCTTCAAATCACAGGAACATAATAGAGATGCTGAGCTAGCGGTCTGAACAGGAATGTCAAGTGTCTTCGCGTTCTCACAGCACATACTAAAAAAAAGTTTTCATTGGCCGGAGAGAAAAAANGAACAGGAATGTCAAGTGTCTTCGCGTTCTCACAGCACATACTAAAAAAAAGTTTTCATTGGCCGGAGAGAAAAAAACGGAGTCGTATTAGAATTGGCAGATTTCATACACAAAACGATGACCTAATATAGATATAAAAAATTATANAAAAAAACGGAGTCGTATTAGAATTGGCAGATTTCATACACAAAACGATGACCTAATATAGATATAAAAAATTATATACCTACAAATTGAAGAATTTACTAAACAGGTAACTAAATTGAACCGCAATTAATTATTACGGATTCCGTCGTTTCAGAGATAATTGTGTTGAAACCTGCATATTACTTCAGAGACTAGGTTTGAAACATTAATTTAAATGCTGCAGTCATGACTGCATAAGATGTTTTTGTTCACAAATGCGAAATAAATGATTGCCAACCGTATACGAATATAAATGTATAAACTAAAAAAAAAATAACTTCAATAACAAACGGACTAATTGAAATACGGGCAGAGGTGATATTACTCAGCATGTGAGTGTAGTCCGGCGGGAGATGAGAGCGTGTCTTGACGCCCCGCAGTGAGCATTGTTTCAGGTGGCCCGTGCTGGCGGCGGCTACACAGCGTGTGCCAGGAGCGACGCCGGCTATACAGCGTGTGCCAGGAGCGGCGCCGGCTATTATACAGCGTGTGCCACAGTCGGCGCTTGTTGCTGCGCTGTCNGGGGGGGCAGAGACCAACCCGAGAAATGAATGAAGCATCAACAAACATTCGGAGCATCCGTAAAAATAAAACACAACACTTCCTGTCATTCCCTACACAACTGTACTTTGGATAAGGAGATACTTCAGATGTGATAGACCGAAACTTAACTTAAAATTACTTTATAGCCGATCTGAATTCAACTTAGCGGAAAATAAATTGAAATATCACAGGCCACCATTTCGCATACAGGTCAAAATACGGCTAAGGCACAGGGAAGGGGGGAGAGGGGGGGGGGAGTTTTAAAATCCCCATTAAAAATTACAATTCGAACAGACACTTACCTTCTTGATATGACGCATCTTGGAGGCGAAGAACAGCGCGGTTCCTTTGTTGCTGCCAGTGCAGCTGCTCTCGAATGACATGTCGCAGCGGTCGAGGTGAAGACTCTCGGAAACGTCAACAGTACGAGGCTCCCACGTGGTAACGCCGGGCGAAGACGCGGAGAGCTACGCGCTGTCTGCCGTCGGCGTGAGGTCTGGTGCACACGTGCGCGCGGGGAGGGTATATAAAGCGTGGACTGTGACGTCACGGGGAGGGGGCGAGCTCGTGGCAGGTGTGTGCCATGCACGCGGCCCCTACTACTAGAAAAGGGGGGCGGGGGTTGTTCTGCGGGTGTTTTCTGGCCGTGAAGAGAGGGGCTGCTCCACTACCCCTCCCACACACCACCATCCCTTTTTTCATGCGTGGGAACCCGACCAGAAGTAGCGTTCCCACACATCGGCGGCAGATGGTCTTCGTCGCTCGTCCTCCCCTCCCCCCGCGCCGCATGCACCCCCTCGCGGGGCCCTTCCCACCTTCGGTAACAACACCCTCCTGGTTTCTTTCCGCCCTCCTCAACCCCCTTCTACACGAAACAAGAACACGTACGCCCGCCTTATAAGGACGACACAGGGGCGGTGTAGGTAGCAGCCGGGCAAGAGGTTAACAGGAGGGGGAAGGAGGGAGTAGGAACGAGATTTCGGAATGCACACCTGCCGGCACGAGGCGGGACTCGCCACGGCGTCTTCGCTCCAAAGAAGCAGCGGGCAGGGCGAGGCAGATTACTCTGAAATGGGGCACAAGACGGTCCCTTGTTCACCGCCGAGCAGGTTTCGACAAGGTTTCAGCGGCTCTCCTCCTCACCTCCTTCCTTGCTTCTCTTTCTCGTTCTTATGCTCAGCTTACCCTTGCGCTACCACCGACTGCGTCACCCCTATAGCTATTATAATTTCATAAGAAAAAAATACGTTACGCATTTTACTGAAGGTGGAAGTAGAGTGGCCTCTAATGCAGCTATCCACGTAGAAATATTTTGCTGAAAGTTAACTGTTTCAATATTTGTTTTTAAAATCATTTTATAGAGTCTGTTTTTAATTTGTAATTTACGCTTATTTGTACATATCTTGTATGCTCAAAAAAGTGCATTTTGTAAAAAAACTACCCGGCAAGACAATCGTACTAATTACTCAGGTTGTGTCTAATAAATATAATGTAATAATGGTTATAATTTAATTTAATAATTAATTTTATTCGCATCCGTTTTACTTATAAAAATTATTGCTTTATAGGCTGAACTGGATTCATCATCAAAAGTGTTTGTAAAAATTATTAAAAAATTCTATTACACACAAACAGAGTAACTTTTGTGATGGTCTTGCTTAATATATACATTTAGTTTTTGCAAAATGTGCTTTTTGAGGCATTTAAAATGGAAATACGATTACCTTTGATTAAAAGTAAACACCTTTTAGTTTATTTTTTTAAACAATTTAACAACTAAATTCTAGTAGAATATTTTATTGTTACAAAAAAAACGCATTTTTCTGTTATATGCATTCTAAATATAAGTATTTTCCTGACAATATTGGAGGTGTGTGTATTGCTTTTTAATGAGTTATTTATGTTGTAAGTACTGTTGGATGCCCGCTTCATTAGAGGTCATTCTACTGCTATCTTAAATAACGTGGCGTACCTATTATGCGTCCTGGTAGGGCAAAACTGACTTTCCAGAAACATTATTACTAAATTAATGATATACTGTGTATCTTCGCGGATTCCAGTTCTTTTCTAGTAAGCCTAGGCGTAATTTGAGTAGTAAATATAGAAGTTGCAACACCCCTACAGTTGCAGAAGTCCTTCATCAAATTCCAGAAAATAAGTTTATGATATGGAAAAATTGGGATATTTATATTGCTTATTTTACTTACAGTATGTTTCTGTANTATATGCATTCTAAATATAAGTATTTTCCTGACAATATTGGAGGTGTGTGTATTGCTTTTTAATGAGTTATTTATGCTGTAAGTACTGTTGGATGCCCGCTTCATTAGAGGTCATTCTACTGCTATCTTAAATAACGTGGCGTACCTATTATGCGTCCTGGTAGGGCAAAACTGACTTTCCAGAAACATTATTACTAAATGAATGATATACTGTGTATCTTTGCGGATTCCAGTTCTTTTCTAGTAAGCCTAGGCGTAATTTGAGTAGTAAATATAGAAGTTGCAACACCCCTGCAGTTGCAGAAGTCCTTCATCAAAGTCCAGAAAATAAGTTTATGATATGGAAAAATTGGGATATTTATATTGCTTATTTTACTTACAGTATGTTTCTGTAATTTATAATTTTTTGTAACATATTGTCTTTGGTTAGTAGTGTAGCAATTATCCCCTTTTACTAATTTGATTTACAGTTTTCATTTTTCATAGGATTACATGAAAACACGAAGGTGTACCCAGTATTAGACAATGGAAAATAAAATTATACCACTCGAGAACTGTCTGTGCTAAATAAAAATAACAAATGTCTATAATATCACATAGTCATTGACTACAGAATACAAATGTCGTTACGACGATAAAACGTTAATTAAATTTGCAAAGACTTTTTATTTGCTGCGGTTTTTATGAGCTCTTGCATATTAACTGATTACATAAATCAAGTTTTCGAAGCCGTACTTCGGCGTCTACCAACCTGGTGTGCCAACTGCGTTACATGTGTTAGAATTGTAATTTATTTATTTATTTATTAAAGAATGTTACCGGGGGTATTCCCACTATGTTTTCTTGCGAAAACCACACATTTTTCCAAACAACTGGAGAATACGACTTTTCTAAATATTGTACGCATTGCGAGTACCAAACAATATATTCCCAGACGCTACACTTGAAAACATTCGAAGCAAGCATTTTCAAAACGTATATTTTTTTTTATATTTCGGGTGAAAGTAGCGGCTATACTGTGTGTAAAAAATTAGTTCTTCATTTGTATACTGTTAGTGTATTCTTTAGTTGAGTGTTATGCGGTATATCATAGAAAACATTAACGAGGTTGACTAAATTTACTTGTCCATACGTATGAAACTACTCCACGTAAAAATCGCTGACCTAATTAGTAGACACCGTAGTATGCCTACGTGAATTTTGAAAATTCTCTTGGTGGCAGGCTTCAAGTGTGTACGCTTTAGTGTTCATTTTGTGATTGAACCACGGTGATTTTGACACGTTCTATTCAACTTCTAAGCCACTAAAGGCTGTTCACGATAATGTAAGCACTTTATGAAACAACCTTTGAAAAATGTCACTGCTGATACCTGCGTATATTTAACGGGCTCAATGAATGGCATGCGTCCAGTAAGTTGGTAACGACTGAGTAAAAGTAGATCAATAGCATAACATTGAATTAAAAAGTTTTTGGTCAACATTTGCCAATACTGAACTGGTTTATCTTTCTTTCTGTTTTTTTAACTGCATATAAGCGTAAGAATTAGAAGATTTGTAAAATATTTACTTTTCTAATAATTTACATTTTTCCTTGGCCGACGCACGAATAAAGTGATCAGGCCATGCATGCAATGTTAATTTTACGTATGGTGGAAGAATAGACTCAATGCGCATACAAGTGTATCTCAAGCAGGGCTTTCAAAGGTGCTCAAATTACCGTTAGAAACCTATAGTAAAGGAGAAGACATAATGTGACAGTATCACGTGCAGCCTAGTTGAATAAAAAAAATATCGCTCCATGGCAGGAACGGATGGATATCAACTGTGGCCAGAGCATGTAAAGAACTGAGAAGTTTATACTGTTGCTAAATGGATTCGCGAAATTCGCGTACTTTGACTTATTACCTTTGTCTTGAATTTGAGACGTTACTAAATAAATACCAAACATCAGCAGGTGTAGAAGCAGTGCGTACACTCAACTAGTAGAGTGAAGTGGACATGTTTGGGTGGTTCTTAATGGCGCTGGTTACCAAAAAAATTCATTATTTTATATTTATACGAAATGCTGTTCAACTTGTAGACATTACTTACAAGGGCTATTTTCTCAAATTAAAAAAATTTAGACAGCGTATTTTTTGGGTAATGGCATATCAAAATCACAAATTATAAAAACTAACTCACTTATCTAATTTAGATAATTCACCGTGAAATAAGATATCACGAGTTATCGACATAAATCTTTAAAATTACGTAATAAAATGTTTTTTTGAAATCTTTACACAGTGTTTAAAATTAGGAAATGTTTGCATATTTGTTTTTTGTAGCAGTCTACAATGATAAAATTTTCTGTAAAAGTTCTCGTTTATAATATTTGTACGTCCCAACAACACTATAATTGTGATTTTAACATGACACAACACAAAAATTATCGTGTTTAAAAATTTTTTGTGTGAGGGAAAGAAAGAGTGCTTGCAAGTAATGCCAACGAGTTAAACGGTATTTCGTACAAATATATCAAATAAAATTAATATTTTGATGACCACGACCTTAACAGCAGGATCTTGAGAGCTGATGAGGGTGAGGAAACGGGAGATCCTCAATAAAACCCACCGACCAGTGGCATTGTCCGGCACGACTCCCACTTGCGAAAATGCGGGAGCAACCCCACCGGGAATTTTAGCATGTTAATTATTTTTTTACCCGCGCTTTAAAGTTTTATGATTTATACAAAAGTTCTCAATTCCATTTTTTAGTAACTGGTTACGTACCAGTGTACTTGGAAACTGCTTAACCATATACCGTACATTATTTTTTGTTTGCGTTGGAAACCATGGATCTCCTGATCCCTGCGATAGTAACAGGAGACAAGCAAGTTGGATAATTAACTTAGGCTGTGTTCAAATTGGCCGAGGAGGGACTCTCTCGCCCACTCTTACGTCATAGAGGGCCCTTTCTGATGCCCCAACGAAAGGGAGTGGGGAGAGAGAGGAGAGAGAGAGAGAGAGGACGATAATGTACACTTTGCTGTCTGTAGCAGCCATGTTGTTTTAAATTCTGAACTCAAATTTTCTGACGTGCATTTCTTGTGTATTTAGCAATTTTTGTAATATGTTATCAATTTAACGTAATTGTTGCTACTGTAAAATGCGTAATATTATCGATATTTCTTATTACATGCAACATAAAGAGTTATGATGTAATTATGATCAGGTTTTTTGTATGTTAGGTGTATACAAATTATTACATTATCGTCTTTTCGTGTAATAATATAATATCTGAACACGTGACAATATGTAAAATCGATATTATATTTTATTAAAAAAATATACCGTAAATTATTTAGGAACAAAGAGTGGCTACGATTGCTTTAATTAGGACCATTNAATATTTTATTAAAAAAATATACCGTAAATTATTTAGGAACAAAGAGTGGCTACGATTGCTTTAATTAGGACCATTTTGCACATTCGTCTATTTGAGAAACAATGCCGAAGGTTCATAGAGGGTGCTCTTTTCATTTCGCTTAGCATGTGCCAAAGTGTGCCAGAATAAGAGTTGACTTTTAGTAGAATAGTCGTCAACTGACCAAGGTTCGAATAAGCATCGTGTGCGTGCGAAGTTGACGTTAAAAGTGTTGGGAATGTTGTGGCTTGAAAGCTAGCTGATAGTACGGTAAGTTGTCGAAAGGACATGAGAAGCGTTATCGACCGAGCCGACAGGCCTGCGTTAGTAAATAAACTGCGGGATAATGGGGGCTATTGTGGTGTGTTACGGGAAAAGAGGGCACACGAGCGCATAGACCGCCCTTGCAGTCGCTCCAAAGAGTAAGAGAGAGAGGAAGGGTTGTCATATCTTCGTCCACAATGAACGGCGTTACTAAAAGCAGAGCACACAGACTGATCCAGTCCCGAAGGGAGCTGGGGTGGGGGATGAGTCACAGGGTTGAAAAGGGGATTCGCACGACCGCACAATCACCTCTTTCACCAGATGAGCTAAAGGCTGGGTGGAGTGAATTGCTCATGTACGCTCTCAGCATGCAAACAAAGGTAGACGGGAAACACAGACGCATGTGCCAATGCGAACAGCTGGCTACCGCTGTCTTTTCAACCTCGGCGAAGTTCACAATTAGATATTCAACTATATGGTAACTCTTCCGTAAGTGGACTCCAGGTCAACCACGGAACTTTTATTCCCCTCCACCCCCACCTACGCCGTTCGTTTGTTGGAGACTTCCAGTTGGTAGACGGTTCACTTAAGGGGNTTTTATTCCCCTCCACCCCCACCTACGCCGTTCGTTTGTTGGAGACTTCCAGTTGGTAGACGGTTCACTTAAGGGGATAGTATCCACTCCATCTTCGAATTTTCTTTTTAATCTTCGTAATGAAAATGTATGACCAGAAATAAAAAATAAAAGCTCGACATGACATAGACGACTACTTAACGAATTTTTGGAAATTGGTCGGGTTTCAATTATATCTGTATTTTCCCATGTGGGATTGAAATTATTAAATAATTACCATTACAAACTAATGCCAAACAGATGTGAAACTAATCATGTAAGAAAAATAAGTGGAATTTCGAAATAACTGTTAAAATGTTCGCTATGCCTTGACTAGCTTGGTTTTTGAATATTGACTCCAAAAATTAAGTTATGGAGGAAAATACGTAAATCCACGATGACAAGGGTACTTCCCCTTTAACACGTTTGTCAAACCCTGAGGCTCTGGTGCACAAATAACTGCGGGTTCTAGACTACATATAACTCGCGAAAGTTTCCTGTATCTGTGGATACCGCATGTAAGTTCATCAAGTGGCACTTCGAAAATGTGAGAAACATAAATACACACATCGGCAAAAAACATTTATTACGCTGAAGGTGCCATTGCAAGGGCAAGTGAATACAATCACGGAACATGGTATTATTTACTAAACGTCAAAATATTGTACCACGCCAAGCATGTATTGCAGGGAACTAACACTTTCTGGATGCACTTAGTATGGTGTTGGACCACCCATAGCACTGAGACAGGGGCGATACGGTCGGGCATGGAGGCATACAGACATCGGATGTTCTCCTGAGGAAGATCGTGCCACAGATGGCGCAACTGACCCTCCAAACTGCCGTAGTTGGCGATGGCTGAAATTACCGTCCAATCTGATCTCAAATCTTCTCGATGAGCGAGAGGTCTGGGGACATTTATGGCCAAGGAAGCATGTTGACATCACGAAGGCAGGCCAGATATGCCATTGCTGTGCGAGGCTGAGCATTATCCTGCTGTAAAATGGGGTTGTCAAGCTGCATCAGGAAGAAGAGCGCACATGGTCGCAGAAGTTCCTGGACGTATCGCCGCGCCGTCAGGATTCCTTCAATCATCACCAGTGGGGTGCGGGAATCGTAGGAAATGGCACCTCATGCCACGTCACATAGAGGCCGCGGTGGTGTAGTGGTTATACTACTCGCCTCTCACCAAGGTGAACTGGGTTCGATTCCCGGCGGGGTCGCTCCCAGATTTTCGCATGTGGGAATCGTGCCACACGATGCCGCTGGTTGGCGGGTTTTCTCAAGGATCTCCCGTTTCCCCCACTCTTGCATTCCAACTCTGCTCCGTACTCATTTCGTTTCACCCTCGTCGGCTCTCAAGATCTCCATGTTAGGAGCCGCCCAAATCTCTCCACCCCACTCCGCCACGAAAAATCTCGTTGGAGCTGTGTGCAACTCTATAATTAAGTGTGTCGATAACAGCGTTGACCAGGACGTATCTAGACTCAAATTTGGCGGTCGCATGTATCCAGACAGAGCTGTGATTTATCACTGAACACCAATCTGCAAGCTGCCATGCTGCTTGTCCCCGGCATAAGGTCACACATAGTCGGCGATGTTCAGGTCGTAATGGTAGACGTTGTAAGGAACGTGGCAAAGAGAGATCCCGCTCTGCTAGCCGTCTAGATATAGATGGCACTGGTGGACACAGGCGCATTACCAGCTGCCGTGACATTTCATGTAGTAATTCAGCAAACTTCAAATAATTTNTGGCACTGGTGGACACAGGCGCATTACCAGCTGCCGTGACATTTCATGTAGTAATTCAGCAAACTTCAAATAATTTGATATACTGCTTTTGTATAAGTAATCCTGCGATTCCACTTCTCTATTACTTTAATCTCAAACTTGTAATTCTTTCCGTGTGCGCGGAAATGCAAAGAAAGAATTGTGAATTAATTATATTATGAATTCATGCATATTTACGCATATTTCTGAATATTTTTGAGAATCTCTATCAACGGAAATATTACTGTTGAACTTATAATAATACGACTTTGATCAAGTAGCATACTTGAAATTGAATATTTTATTTAATTTGTCACATTAAGTCCTTGGAACAGTTAAATTATAGAATATGAGACTTTTTGTATGGGCACCGTTGATTGTGAGTTATAGTTATGTATTCTGTAAAAACAAGTTATGACACTGGTACTACATACATTAGGTTAGGGTCGTTAATTTGTTCTATAAAAATATACTTGGCAGAAACGAAAAATCATTTTAGTCTAAGAATTGCATATCCATTAGAAGCTTGCCTACTTTGCAATAAGTTGAGACACTTATCACTGCTTTTTCTAAACTCAGTGATATTATACTACATCACAGCCAATACTACGGCACTTATGAACTCACTAAGATCAAACTAAGTTGCGTCCCGTATCTCTGAGCTAGTGCTGCCTGGTCCCCTATATTTAGGCCAGGTAGCTTCCAAACGAGGCAAAAAGGCCTCTCTAGTGGGTCACCACTCCGCCAGAGACCCAAAGTGCTCCTCGCCTTCATGTGAGAAACCAAATTCGACCCATTGGTGAGCGACTTCCATCTACTGTATGCACCTGGGTTTGCCTGCGCACGCCCATTCGCAGGTGAAGTGGGCGTGACTCTAGCAACTCTCCCATTTCGTTAGAACCCTTCTAGTAACACAAAGTAATTCCCTCTTACGCTCCAAATCAAGAAGGCTGCGCACCCTGTTAAATAAGGGATGGTTGACCTCTGACTCTTGCAGATGGTCGCACCACAGGGTTGGGTAAACCCTGGAACACAGTTCCTGCTTGACCCAAAGACATACATCCTGGCTGTGTGAAGTATTTACATCCCAACAAAACTTTAGAAGGAAACAGTGACAAGCAAACAGAGATAGTAGAAGAAAATAGGAAAATTGCAGAGGAGCAAGCAGTACAGAGAATATAAATTGTTGAACTACAGGCCTAGGGAACATGTAAACTTTGGAAGTTGCGCGCGCCTTTCAAAACGCGCTCTGTATGTGTGCAAGAGTGCTGATGTGCACTTGCACAGAACTGTTGGCACAGCGTTTCCGAACGCCCGTGCCTGCGACCTTGCATTAGTTTGAGTACCATATGACAGCGAGTTAATGAACACTGGGCCAACTAATTTCATGTGAATATATCTTGAGAACTAATGGGAAAATGTTGTATTTCATGATTGCTTAGTGAAGAGACTTATTACTGTAGGATGCGCAGATATTATTAATCAGGTAAACGGCAGAAGATTACGTTATTTGAACAAGTAAATATATAGAAACTCGTTGGGATCATTAAAAAAATGTATTGAATTATATGCTTAAGTAATGGAAAACGTTTAACTTACTCAGTTGTGGACATTGAATTATTAAATTACGTTAATACATTAATTTGAACTTAATATCAAACGCACACAGACGATGAAATAAAGCGTCATTTAGTTACCAGGTTGCTGATATCCTATCAGATAGCTGAGAACATCATTTTGTAATTTAATAACTAAGAATATTTGAAGAGGGATTACACGAAAATTAGTGTTTAAAAAAGGAAAATACACTGCTTTAGCTTTTAATTATTTTATTAGTGTGGAACGTGAAGCAAAGCTATTTTATTTTGTAAAATAATTACTGTCAAAAGAAAGTGAGGATGGGTGGGGAATTTATTGAAATAGCGGTGGATGGTAGAGAAGCTGATGCAAGGCAGCGAGAGGGTAGGGGAGGAACCAAGCCTCCACCATTGTTATGTTTCTAATATTTTGTTCTTGTGTCTAGGGACTACGGAAGGTTTATACTATTATGAGGGAAGAACTGAAGTTAATTATGAAGACAGAACAGATGTTTAATACACTTTTTAGGAGTTACAGTAATTACAAGCTATTGGTGAGGGAGGTCCTTATCAATTACAATATATGACTAACCAGAATGATACCATCGCCGTAGGCTGAGTGGTGAGTCGGAAGGCGACGAGCGGCACGCCAAACTGCATCTTGATGGCTTCATCTCGGCGTGGGTCCACACACAGACAGGCTGACAGACCGCGCGTGCAAAGTGTTGCCGTATTATATAGTTGCTGACGGCGTAATTGTCCCAAATACAGTGCCATCAGGAGGGGAGCTCCGCTCCCATTAACATACCGTATGTAAACTTGCATTACATCTCAGAATTTCGAAAGCAATGGCCAAAAAAGGGCGATGAACTCCAAGTACTTACCAAAGGGGGGATGATATTACCACCACACTCATAACAGGTTGAAGGTCTCCCATTCATGTGACACTGTTTGAAATTGTGTTCCTTAATCTGAAATGGTTTCGGGAATATTTGACTGTAATTTGAAATTCGAATTTCAGTTACAAGTAGCGGCCACAATTCTCACTTTATGTAAGCTAACTATGCCTATAAAAGTACTTGGGGCTTAACATATGTATGTTATCAGGATGCATAATGGTGCCTCTGTTGAATCACTTACTGAATTAAACTTCTTGTAGCTCTATACAAAAACAATAGCTGGGGTCGTTGACGGTAAAAGAACAAGTTCTACGACTTAATGCATTGCTTTATTACAACTCACGCCCAATACAACCGGACATCAGTCAGCTACAATGTCTCACACCCATCTGTCCTCTTAGCTTAGTCCTTTAACCTTACATCTTAACCAGCCATGCCACATGACTCCCCACATCATGGCTAAAGTTCACCCTCCTTGTGATGCCGAGATCCGGGTCACATCCACCAGGGCGTCGCCCCCGCTGGAGTGCATGACTGATTGGTACATATCTGCCAGCCTATACCAATAATCAACAAGAATACTGGACAGCATGACCACCGACGACTCATCCTCATGTGATCGTTGGTCAGCACACATTTACAAGCACTATCAGAATTTTACTCATCTCAAACATAAGTCTTATGGCGAAACACCAGTTCTTTTATTAAGGAAACTCTCTAGTCTATATTCATATTATATAATAAAATAACACTTAATATTAAACCCTGAAACACCTCTCAGCGAGGATGTAGCATGTAGGGCGCAACAGTACACTTCACTGATCTGATTATCGCAGTCGCAGACATTCCTACCGCTGGTCACACCACAAGCTTCTCTCCATGCTGGTCTTCTATTGCTGTAACTCACCCATTCAACAACTCCCGGCTTGGAGGCCCGGTGCGCCTTTTAAAGCAGCTGCGCCTCACCACCTCAAACCGAGAGTTACGGACGCCATCCAAACCGTAACACCGGGCATGCTGACAAGAGCGTGGAACGAGTTTGATTATCGCGTAGATGTCGTTCGGGCAGCTCATGGTGGTCACATTGAATATTTATGAATGTGTGGTAAATAAACTTCGCGGTTCCACGGTTCATTTGATTGGTCAATCAAGGTTGTAGGTTGTTTGGTTTTGATATTACAGACCTTCAAAGTTGGGGTGTTCTTTTATACTCATCCTGTACATCATTTAGACCTATACTGTTACCCATGTCCTGGTGGCTCTGTCAACTAGGGCGTCTATCTACCCTTCCTAGGCCCGGCAGTTCGCCGCTCCTCAACTCCACAGCTTTTTATACTGTATTTAACCATATCATGTCGATAGAGGCGAGTGTCTTCATAAAGCACATGATACATCACGAGTAGCCTCCAGCTGACACCAGCACTCCTAGCAGCCGATGACATCAGGCGACACTAGCTCTGCATAGTAGACAGTGGGGGAACCAAAATAGTGCCCCTGGTGGTCAATAAATGAAACTTCGAAGAAAGCGACTAACACCATCTGGCAGATGGCAGATGGTGAATGGCGAAACAAGAATGCGGCCTACAGACATCTAAGATGGCAGCTAACAGCAGACGATATCTTGTTGGAGAGAGACGAGAAGGAATGACAGAGCAGAAGGTACCAAGGTAGAATGATAGAGCAGGAAAATGGAAAATTATAGAAACAAGATGGTGAGGGGGAATGATAGAGCATGAAGTAACATCCAAGATGGTTGTGTGATGGCTCCAAATATGGCGGCCATGATGCAATCAAATATGGCATGTCAAGGTTAAAGTAAAATGTCAAAATTAAATGTCAGAGGTCAAGGTCAAACGTTAAAGTAGGTTAAAGGTAAAGGCCAAAGGTCGACTAGGTTAAAGGTAAAGGCCAAAGGTCGAATGGCAGTCCACAGATCCACTACCAGATGGCATGTGCGCTTGGACATAATATGTCTAACGACTTAGGTTAGTTTGTAAGCCTTCCCCTGATAAGCATTCAGGCATAAAACCGGGTGACGTTAATAAGTCCTTTACAATACAATACAATACAATTAATTTATCCGCCTGCTCGTAAGCAGGCATGCCTGTTCGTGAGCTACAGACTTTCAACACAGGATTGCCTTCTGATGGGGCCTGTCAAGTATAAATGGTTCACGATAAAGTAGGCACTTTTGAAATCAAGTTTCGAAAAAATGACTTCCGTTACTGCATATATTTTAACGTAAGTAATGACCGCAGTACTCACAGTTAAGTTGGTAACGGGATACGAGAAGCAATAACACATTTCAGGGTCCTATCAGTCGTAAAGTTAAAATTATTTTTTCACCTGCAATTCAGTTTCTTTTTGCTGTATACAAATTAAATTTTGGTTTATTTGTATCACATTTAGATCTACGTGTTTAACTCTTTCACATCATCATTTGGCTATCGCATCGTTCAAGTTGCCTGGTTTATTGTTTGGTTATTTTCCCTGTCCACGCTCTTAAGTCAACAAAACAATTGTTCACGACCAACTTGATTTAAATGTCAATTTGTAAGTATTCATTAATGTAATTAATACAACATTTTCAAACATGTTATGAGTGAAGATGCAATGTTCATTATAGCTTGCTTCTGTATTTCAACTTAGTTTCTTGTCCCAGAAATTCGTGATACTTCCCATAATATGCCGACCTAGGAAACGTGCTGGTTCATTCAGTTGAGGTCAGAATAAATTTCAAACCTTGAATAAACTTTAATGAATTTCGGATGAGTGTTTTTTGTTATATTTGCGACGTATGTAAGAATTCTAAAAAGTTTTTAATAAATAAATGTTTGTGTTATTTAGTATTTATGCGATTCTCAATTTACGAGTTGATACCTCGACACGTATGCCACTCGTTTTGAAACAATAACACCAGGAAAATGTTTACGCTGCACATGAAATATTCATTTAGTAGTATGAATATGTTAAAACAGCGTTGTAACGTCTGTCTGAATGGTTTAATTCGTATGAGCCAATGCTGTATCACACAATAAATACTAGCTTCCACGACTAACATTCAAGGTAGGTCATTGGGGGGAAATTAGATTCTGTATTGAATGCGTGAATGTAGTTTTACGAAATTCAAAATACATTGTCATCGGGGAGGTATTATGTTGTTAGTATTCTGGTGAAGTTACTTTCATATCACTGTAGACATTAAAATTGTGTAAGTGAAAAGTGATTTTTTTCGTAAGCAAAGCAGTAGGCACCAGAAAATCTTAGTGTTATGTGCTTTAAAAACCGTGTGGCTGGACGAATTTTCACGAAACTTGCATCGAATGACAAATATTACTGTGGAAATATGCTATAAAAATTGGATAAATTATATTCAGCCATTGAGTTTCATGAATATTGTTTTCGTTACTAGTAATCTATTAGGAACGCCCACCATTTGTTTGTTCGTAGTTTTGTATTAAATATTGAACTGTGAGGTATTTATGCTATATAATTCTACTCGTAAATCTTGTTAGACATAATTCTTAGTTGAATGAGTGAAGAGATTTTGGTGGCTCTTATCAGCGAGGTCTTGAGAGCCGATGAGGATGATTGATGTGAGTATGGAGCAGCGCCGGAATGAAAGGGCGGGGGAAACGGGAGCTTCCCGATAATACCCGCCGACCAGCGGCATCAACCGGCACGATTCCCACATGCGAAAATCCGGGAGTTACCCGGCCGGGAAAAGAACCCAGGTTCGGCTTGGTGGAGGGCAAGCGGGCTAACCGCTCAGCCACCGCGGCCCCTGATTCTTAGGTAATTTACTATTGTTTAAGACACGTTACCTTCTGTATGAAGGAGTAAATACACTGTATTCTCTTTAAAAGTGCACATTTCATTTACGGGTTATTCACAGTTATTAAAGATGAACGTTCTGAACGACTTTGGCGTTGTTTTTATTACGAGAAGAAGAATCATGTTTAAATATTCTACTATTTTGTTGACAACCTTAACTAAATAAATTTTTTCATGACCTCGGAAGGGTTGAATCGTGAATATTAATCAATACTCACAGACCAATGTAATTTACTGAAATTAACATGTATGTGTTTACAGTGCTGATTATAATATATCGGGTGAGTCGCCCACCCCTATTTATCCGTATCTAAGAAACCCGCATACAACACTACCCTGTTAACAAAACAGCGATCGTTTCAGATAACCACATGCGAGTAGTTAGAAATAGCGTATTGTAAGGCAGGGGCATGGGGCGTGGGTAGGGTTGCCACCCGTACTTTATAATAAAGTATTGTACTCTATTTCGGTTAAACGTACTTTATACTTTATGAGGACAATAAAGTACGTGAAAATACTTTATTTTACCTATTTCGACGTTTGAAGGTTATATTTAATTGTTTACGAAAAAAAATAAAAAGGTAAAGCGAATATTGCGTGGAACAGAACGCATCGCGTCGATAAAATTAAATGCAAAGCAGCACTGTCGCTTTTGAACGTAACCTAAAATGTCAATGTCAAATAACATTATCATGTCAACTTGTCCACTTGTGTGTGTAACTTGTGTTGCTGTTGGTTTTGGAAAATTTCGAAGTTCAAATTATTGTTTTCCGTTTTTGCTTGGTGTGTAGTGTTGTACGTATAAATTGTGTGTGATAATTCTTCAGTTATGGATGCAGATAACTGTATATCTCTAAGTACACCTAAAAAACGATTACTGGAATCGGATCATACAAAGCAAACAAAACGAAGGCAAAAGTACAAAAGCCTGTGGGAAAAATGAATTATTTATATATTTAAATATGATCATAGATTGTAAAGACGCCGTGAAAACGTTCTTTGAAAATAAATATTTGTTAGATGTTGCCAGAAGCAACAAAAAATATATATGGAAAAAAAATAGTAGGTTAAATAAATAATACTCCATTTTAAGATGTACTTTTTTTTTTTACCTTAGAAAGGAAATGTACTCTATTTGCTTGAAAAAAAGGTGGCAACCCTAGGCGTGGGACTGGAGGACTGGCGGCAGCCTTCTTGGATAACGTCATTTCCCCCCTTTTGTCCTCCTGAGGCGGCCATTTTGGCCGCCAGTACCTGTTAAAACAGAAACTTTTAAAATAAAATTTCCCGAATTTTCCTTAAAAAAAATATGTCTAGCACAATCCGGCTGACATTTTTCAAGTTTGCACTATTCGGATGGATCCGGCTGAAAATAGTGCAATGGCAGCCTGACTGTGCAATCTGGTACGCGAGTCTCTCGAAAAAGTCTCGGTCCCGATTGGCTACGCGAAGCTCTCGAAAGGNGGTACGCGAGTCTCTCGAAAAAGTCTCGGTCCCGATTGGCTACGCGAAGCTCTCGAAAGGGTCTCGTCTCTGATTGGCTATGCGAGACTCTCGGATGGGTCTCGGCCCCGATTGCCTACGCGAGGCTCTCGAAAGGGTCTCGTCACTGATTTGTTACGCGATGGCTCTCGAAAGTGTCTCGTCACTGATTGACTTAGTGAGGCTCTCATTGCATACTTATAACCATACATAGTTATAATTTCCGAACAGTTTAAAATACAGTAGCCAAATTCATAACAGACATCAACTCTGACAAGGAAAATGAACGCATGGTCATTTATTCCCTATGCGAACTTATTCATGGACTTCATGTACCCAAGCAACGATGGAATTTTTATGGATGATAATGCGCCATGTCACAGAGCCACAACTGTTCGCGATTGTTTTGAAGAACATTCTGGACAATTCCAGCGAATGATTTTGCCACCAAGATCGCCTGACATGAATCCCATCGAGCATTTATGGGACATAATCGAGAAGTTAGTTCGTGCACAAACTCCTGCACCGGCAACACTTTCGCAATTATGGACGTCTATAGAGGCAGCATGGCTCAATATTTCTGCCGGGGACTTTCAACGACTTTTTGAGTCCATGTCATGTCGAGTTGCTGCACTTCACCGGGCAAAAGAGGCCCGACACGATATTAGGAGGTATCTCATGACTTTTGTCGCCTAAGTGTATATATACCTTTTCTTTTTCATTCTATGGCTGGTTTTTAAGGGTTACCGATGCTCGCGGTGACTCGGGCTGCCGACCCTTGTGTCGGACCAATGATGTTCGTTTATATTTAAATATATAAGTATTTTACCATTACCCACGAATATGTGCATCGATTATGTATCACATTTGTATAAATTTTGGTTTTTGAATATCGCAAATTGTTATATGTTATCCATGCTGACTTTCATTTACGTATATATTATTTTCACATTTACATATACAGTCTGGAAGTCGGAAGGGGGGATCCAAGCTGTTAGCGATTTGCAACACCATACAACAAGGATGGTTGTGGTGGTGGGTATTGATGAATGCGTGTAGGCCGATGTGTAAATATGTGATATTTCAGACCCTACACACCTGCAGTTCGGAAATTAGAGCCAACTGTGCTTATAAGTGCACATAGATCATAAATGACCCTGCGATCATTTTCCTTGTCGGCGGTAATGCCTATGATAAGAATTTGGTGACTGTATCATAAACTGATCGGGAATTACGGTCAACTATGCTGATAAATTCGTTTAGGTCATAAATGACCCTGCGATCATTTTCCTTTTCGGAGGTGATGCCTATGTTACGAATTTGGCGACTGTATCTAAAACTGTTCAGTAATTATAGCCAACTATGCTTATAAGTACACATAGGGTATAAATGACCCGCAGTCATTTTAGTTGTCGGCAGTGATGCTTACGTTACGAATTTGGTGACTGCATCTTCTTTNCCTTTTCGGAGGTGATGCCTATGTTACGAATTTGGCGACTGTATCTAAAACTGTTCAGTAATTATAGCCAACTATGCTTATAAGTACACATAGGGTATAAATGACCCGCAGTCATTTTAGTTGTCGGCAGTGATGCTTACGTTACGAATTTGGTGACTGCATCTTCTTTGTTTCGGAAATTACTGTCAACTATGCTTATAAGTTCGCATAGGGCTTAAATAACCCTTCGTTAATTTTCCTTGTCGCTGGTGATGTCTATGCTATGAATATGGTGACTCTATTTTAAACTTTTCGGTATTTATAGCTAACTATCTTTATAAGTACGCAATGAGAGCCNGGTATAAATGACCCGCAGTCATTTTAGTTGTCGGCAGTGATGCTTACGTTACGAATTTGGTGACTGCATCTTCTTTATTTCGGAAATTACTGTCAACTATGCTTATAAGTTCGCATAGGGCTTAAATAACCCTTCGTTAATTTTCCTTGTCGCTGGTGATGTCTATGTTATGAATATGGTGACTCTATTTTAAACTTTTCGGTATTTATAGCTAACTATCTTTATAAGTACGCAATGAGAGCCNTTATGAATATGGTGACTCTATTTTAAACTTTTCGGTATTTATAGCTAACTATCTTTATAAGTACGCAATGAGAGCCTCACATACTCCATCAGTGACGAGACACTTTCGAGAGCCTCGCGTAGGCAATCGGGGCAGAGACTTTTTCAAGAGACTCGCGTACCTGAGTGCACATTCCGCCTACCATTGCACTATTTTCAGCCGGATCCATCCGCATTGTGCAAACTTGAAAAATGTCAGCCAGATTGTGCAAGACATATTTTTTTGCGGGAAATTCGGGAAATTTTCTGTCAAATTTGTTTTTTTTTTACCGGTACTGGCTGCCGAAATGGCTGCCGTACGAGGAAAAAAGGGGAGGATAACGTCATCCAAGCTGGCTGCTACCAGTCTTCAAGTCCCGCGCCTCACGCCGCTGCATTACAGTACCCTATTTCTAACTACCCGTGCGTGTTGATTCGTTATCGTCAGCACAGTAAGCGGTGAACGGATGGTGTTATTTCAGCAATGCGCTGAGAAGCGGTCACTTTAAAAAGAATGCACATCCGTTTATTGTGTTGAAACAGATCATTACGATGTTCACCGAATAAGTTGGTACGTGACGATTGCGTCGTTAGTAACACACATCTGCTTTGCTGCGAGCCATTGTGTTTCGTCAAGTGACATTAAATTCCGTCACCGCTTACTGTATTGACGAAAAGAAATCAACGCGCACGTGCTATTTTGCAGCGATTCTCTATGGTTGCGTCGCTGATTGGTTCAGGCTGCCAACGGCGTCGAATGTTCAGTAAACAGACAGGACGCCGTGACGGGTACGTACACGGCCCGGGACTCGGCTACACATGAAACAATAAATTTACAGCAGAGGAGATGTTTTGTAGATGGGTAGTTTTGCATGCGGTTGCACAGATACGGAAACACCGGCGCGGGGGTAGGGGACTCACCCGGTATATTATTTGGTTGTTTGTTTAATGAGTATGAAGTGGACATATTATCCAGTTGATGTAAACAGTAGCTGAAAGTTACAGGGCAGTGTTTATTTTTATAGGTACGCGGAAAGATACGTGACAAACGGGCTGGAAGTAGAAAATCAGCAGGCCTTTACTGTGAACAGCCTTTAGTAAAAATGCCTTCTCACAAAGACGCGTGGTCATATACCGAACGGGTTTTTCATTTCTGCAAACACACTGGTAATAGAGCTTCCTTGATATTATAAACGTATAGAGTAAACTATAATAATTTACCCCTATTAAAAATAATATAATTCTTCATACATCTAAATTTTTACAGCTTTATTTTGCATAAGTGTAGCTGTCATATCTCTGTTCTTGAAATAGGTGCAGTCTATCAATGCTCACTTGATGAACATAACTCAGAACTGTTGCACAATACGTAACACGTTGGAGAACAATGCTACTAAAAATAGCTGTTTTCGATTGTCTCGGTAGTTAATACCTGAGTCTGCCTAAATGATAACCTGTACTTCAAAAATTGTATAGTGTATGATTTGCATGTGGCGGGAGTCGCCTAACTAACGCTTGAACAGCGTTACAGAGTTTTAGAAATTCACGTTTTTCTACGAAACTATTAAACGTGCCACCAATGCGCTTATCTACGAAAAGAGCACACACTTCAAACGAGGGACGTTGAGTACTTTCAAGACATCACGCACATTAGAAANGCGCTTATCTACGAAAAGAGCACACACTTCAAACGAGGGACGTTGAGTACTTTCAAGACATCACGCACATTAGAAATACAATTTTCGAGTACTCCAAAATTGTCATAAACGGCTTTGCAAAGCGTTGTATCTCAAAACTTATGTGTCAGTATATACAAAACAACTCAAGGGCTCTGCATTGAACCTTCCTATAGACTTTCCACAATTAAAATAGTAGGGTCACCGCTGAACGTCCCACAGGTACACGCAATGCGACGAGAACTCTGCACGCCAGTTCAGGGCCTTGCGCTCAGTGGCGTTGACGTANGCGCTTATCTACGAAAAGAGCACACACTTCAAACGAGGGACGTTGAGTACTTTCAAGACATCACGCACATTAGAAACACAATTTTCGAGTACTCCAAAATTGTCATAAACGGCTTTGCAAAGCGTTGTATCTCAAAACTTATGTGTCAGTATATACAAAACAACTCAAGGGCTCTGCATTGAACCTTCCTATAGACTTTCCACAATTAAAATAGTAGGGTCACCGCTGAAAGTCCCACAGGTACACGCAATGCGACGAGAACTCTGCACGCCAGTTCAGGGCCTTGCGCTCAGTGGCGTTGACGTANAGTCCCACAGGTACACGCAATGCGACGAGAACTCTGCACGCCAGTTCAGGGCCTTGCGCTCAGTGGCGTTGACGTACATGATGCGCGAGGCAGTGTCGCCCTTATCTTTCCTGTGCATCTCGGTAGGTGGGGGCCTTGATGGTCAACGATAACCTACACATTTATACTCTGTGGCATTTTAAGTTTTGTGGCACTGGTGTGGTTGAGTTTAATTCGTAAAATCGTTGGGCTTCTCCATTGCTGAAGCTGATTACGAAAAATACCAACAAATAAAGCATACAAAACTCCGACCACTGGGCAGCGGTGAACCTGGGCAATCACAGAGGCCCTGTGCCGCAATTACACCGCAGACTGGAATGTCCGCTCCCTGACGCCAGCTCGGATGTCCGCTCGAGGTGAACGCTCGCTCCTAGGCAGACGTCTCCGTCTAACGACCGCGCGCGATGTTTGCAGTCCGGTTGCGGATCGCCGATTACACATCCGCCACTGTAATAACACCTGCGCGTGCGCGCCACAGTGCAATCACGTAGGCGAGCCACGCGTAATCAAGTCCACATTCTCGCTCGCGTTCAACATACGTGGAGGGGTAATAAGCACATCACGTATCCCGGCAGCACCACTTGCCACGGACACGTCTTGCGAGAATGACTTCAGGGTCGGGTCATCGAAATGAAAAGGAAATCGTTGCAATTTAATCACTCTAAGTCGATTTTACTCGTCTGGCCCAAACTGTGGAATATTTTAAAGAAACTGCTGCACCTTACCTCATGTATAACAATATTTAACCTACAGTACTTTAAAAATGCCATTAAATCACAAAAAAAAAAGTATATATTTGGTTGACTACTAATTAAGTACTTTTTAAATATACAAAAAAAAGTACTTATAGTAATTTGAATGAGGAAAAGTAGCCAGGCCTATAGGTGTATTAACATTACAAAAGAGATTAAATGTTTGGGCCGTAACAGGAAAACAATTTTATTTCCAACTATTTTACAATATCATTTGGTTGAAATATTCGTATTAGTAATTAGCTCCATGCTAGAGTTTAATTTTACATGTGGAGGAAAAATGCAATGTGGAAAGAGACAACAAGCTAAGAAGTACTTTCGAAAAACGTTTGCTTAGCCGTGAATCAACAACGGGCGTAACTGTTACCACAGAAAAAACTTGTGGGCGTATCTTCGTCCCTCCCCTTAAAAAAAGTTATGAAAGTTACACGACTTACGTCCATAGTGATTTCCAAGTGGCAGTGTACGCCTGTGAAGGTGGAGCGGAACCTCAAGTTTACTGTGAATATTACAAAAAAAANGTGATTTCCAAGTGGCAGTGTACGCCTGTGAAGGTGGAGCGGAACCTCAAGTTTACTGTGAATATTACAAAAAAAAACATGAATGCCTGTATGACGTGTAAACGAAACAATACAGCTAATACAAAAAACTGTATGTTTCAAGGAANAAAAAAAACATGAATGCCTGTATGACGTGTAAACGAAACAATACAGCTAATACAAAAAACTGTATGTTTCAAGGAAGGAACCAGATCATTCAACGGAAAAAGAGGGGGAAGGGGGCGACGAACAACAGCTATTGTCACAAGACATGACGAGGGATGGAGTGGAAATTTCCCAGCGTGTAGCCTATACATTATAACACCCTTAAATATGCAATGTTTAAAACAGTTTGTGGTATTTTTTGGGTAATATTACTACAAAATTAAGTACTGCATGTGTAGATTCACGTGTGAAGTAATCGGCGTGTACACGGCACACCTCAAAACATAACAAAACGTCCGTAGGAACATATGTCCTAGGTTCTATGGTTCCAGAGAGTTACTGGTCCATATAACTATGCCCACTGTTGTTAGCTGGTACGTAAATATACAGCTTTCGTGTACCATTGCCCTTAAGATATTGAACGGGAGTGCAGTCTTTTCATCATGCAGCACGAAACTACGGGACCTACACATGTTACCGGTGGAATGTCTGTAGAAAAGTTCAGAACTGTCACCTACGCAAATGTTTCTAATATACTCAATAAGGTAGCATCTCTTCATACATAAGACTTCATGGGCTATCCAAGACTACAACTATTCCCGTAGGGATAAAACATGACCCTCTCCCCGTTGGCAAGGAGGGATTGAGTTACACTCAATAAGCACAGTGCGTCTAACTAACATGCTGTTATTAAATGATTCTCTCAAATCATACCTAAATGGGGCTGTAGGGTTGGGGATTAACAAATTATAACTCAGAGTTAGGTTGAGAACAGCAGTACTTTTGGGTGTTTATTGAACATATAAGATCATACAACAACAGTTAAACTACATAGATAACCGAATCTGTTCGGAGGGAGCTCTTAGTGAATTATCAGTGTGCTAGATTATTTCACGAAAGGGATACTACTATAATATCACTTTCTTATAGAAAGTCTAATTGCAGAGTCTCCATCTTGTTCATGTAACAATGGGCTGAATTCAGGTGGCGGTTAACAAAGGCCGGGCACAACCCAATCTGTTGCAGAAGCGCGCCTTTGGTGCCATTCCACATTGTGCTGAGAACCTTTGTTCTAAGGATCATCCATTTTCCAGCCAGAGTGCTATCCTCGCCCTTACTGCCTGCCCAAGTCAGTGTTTGATTTGTGTCGCCGCTCACAGCGCCGACTCTCTTGTTCTACTTAACTTCCTTGTACTACTTAACTTAACTCCTCCACAACATGTACAACGTAACTTCCCATGGCATTTGTGTGTTTGACACCAATCTGTCCTCATCCAAAACCTTTGAGTTTCTCCATACTGAAATGTAGACTTTGAGTCTCAGTGGACTGAGTGTTCGGTAGTCGCAACACCCCGCACAGTTATCGGACCTAGGAGCTAAACTATCGCTCAAGCCACGTCTTTGTTTGAGGGCCAGATATAGGAGTCATCTTGGCTTTATTATTTCTTTTACAATACATGTATTTTATCTTTCTTTACNTGTTTGAGGGCCAGATATAGGAGTCATCTTGGCTTTATTATTTCTTTTACAATACATGTATTTTATCTTTCTTTACGATTTTGATTTGTTAGGAAACAAGATAATGTTTCAAAAGTTTTCGTGGTGTTGATAATGTTTGAATGTTTCTGCAACCAATCATACTTATATCAAATACTTGATTGTTTATTACTGACGANCTGGTGTTGATAATGTTTGAATGTTTCTGCAACCAATCATACTTATATCAAATACTTGATTGTTTATTACTGACGATGGCGAGCAATAAAATGCATTAGCAAACCCAAATTATATCGAATTCAGACAATTTTTATAGGTTTGTGCACCATGTCTTGGCAAGGTCGAATTTATGGAATAAATATGAAATAGAAAATGTTTTTCAAAAACTGGTACCAATAAGATGATTTTCATCTCTCCTAACGAAAGTTGCTGTAACAGTAAATAAAAATTATTGTCGAACTAGTAGAAATTGTAAGTAGGGGGAATAAATTTTCGGTGAGAATTTCGCGAAAATTTAGCGTGCCTAGATATGTTTGAAGTACCCCCCCCCCCCTTTTTTTAACGTTTATCATTAGATTACCACTTCACTTACATATTTTAACGAACTAACCACAGACGTTCATTATTTGAGTAACCTTAAGCTTAAGTGGCACTGTGTGAAAGCGAACTCGTATCTCACATGCCAATAAGGAGCCAATAACAGACGAAATGTGGCTGGTATGCATGCAGGATACACATATCTGTGTATTGCGATAGCCATGGTCTAACATCAGAATGTCACAATAAAACTGTTTAGTGTTCCGTAGCTATAGCATTTGCAGGTAGCGGCAATGCAGTGACAGGCAGCTCGACTGCCTGGGACAGCAGGCGGCACAAATTTAAAAGCAGCACTCTAAGAATATGTTAGCAAATTTACCACATAATTGTACAGGCGAATTGAGAAAACATGAACGGTAAAAATCTGGCCGCGGCTGTGTCGGCAGATACGGCCGTGGGCTTTACGTGAATATGTATAAAATGAAAGTAATGAAATTAATATTTTGCTTAAATCGATATATCTACACGCGATCTTTCGTTTGGCACCAAAATTAGCGTGTTAGCACATCGTAGTCATGAGGTATACTACCCGATAAAATTTTCGTCGACGCTCAAAATTGTCGCCAGTCGCCGCAGGCCCCCACCCTCGTCTCGTGCATGCGCGCAGTGCCAAATCAAGGTTACACTAGCATTGTAGTCGTATCCCTGTTCTAATGAGACGATATTTATTTCAATCGTGTTATTAGTCACGAAGATATAGCGCCAGAATTAATAACGTTTCATCGCCGTTTCCGTCCTGGTACCCTACGAGTCAGTGTTATTTTAAAGATGTATTCACATCCAAACATTTTTTCGATACATTCAAAGTAACTTTCCTATATTTTTACCCAGCAAGATTCAAATGCACATTGAAAACCTCTCAATATTTTAAGCCTAATTTATGGCAAATTTTCCACAGTACATATAGATTAGAAACTTCCATTGCTGTTTACGAGATTAGCAATAAATATTTTAGAGTGTAAGTATGTATATCATATTACATACACGTATTTGAGAAGCTAAGCAAGTTGTAACGAATTCCTGTTCATTTTCTGACGCCGCGAAGCTGTCTATAGTCTCTAGAGTGGTATAAGAATGCATACGAAGGAAACGTAACTGCGCAAAAGAATGATCCCAGCAAAAATGTATGTCACTGTGTTCTTCAGCACTGTTTAAACTGTCCAAATTCACGTCTTGGCTACAGCATAAGACTTGCTAACGGTATCAAAATATTTCCCATTGCCTCTTATTTAGCGAAACCTATGTTTGACAGCTCATGCAGGAAAATGCACCTGACAACTAAGACATGCATGAAATATGTCTCATGGCGATATGACACCTTAAAAATCATTTTGCGCCGAATTAGTGTTTTTTTGGCAAGCGTTTATATAATAACGGTTTCGTACGATTAGTCATTTCTGAGGCCTAACTTATACACATAAACCAAAAAAACAGAATTAATTAACTTACCATTTACCTGTTATAGATATCCCAAAAACTAAATAATAAATACTAAATCAAATAAGGCATAAATAAATACAATGATCAACTAGGTGTTATGAAGTTAACAATAAATCAGCAAATAATAAACTATTCTGTAAAAAAAAAACCAAGATATCGAGATAGATTCTTCCATTTAAGCCAAATTTATAGCAAAATTTGTTAGTTAAATCTACACTCGTGACTTTAGATCAAACCACCGTAAGACCTGCTTGTTGGTACAGATAAACATTCTAACAGCCCACAAAAGAGAACCAGTGCGAAACGTTTTTTTTATTCGTACAATCATTATATTAGAATATTTTGTAAAGCGTATTTTCGTGTGAGAAGTAAATATTTAACAAAGTGAAAAATCCTTGCCCGTTCATTGTGTAGCACATGTGTATAGGTTCTGAGAAAGCTAACCTTAAAATAGAGCTAAATATTTACAAATGTTTGACTTTTAGTCCGATTTTGGGCAGCGCTTTTATCGTAAGTACTTCCCGCGCTTCTGTCCCCACGGGCGAAGGATCGAGAATACTGCGTATCAACGAAGCAGCTAATGCTGGACTCACAATAGTCCGTCACATCCATCAGTCGTCCATCCATCAGGCAGTCATCCGTCTATCGTTTACGTCCGGCAGTTGAAAGAGATTCGCAACAATACGTCGTCCGTCAATCCTTCTGCACGTCTAAATCTCAGTGTGGCAACTTAACATTGTGATCGTTCTTTCGTTGGAGGTAGTTGATTGGAAATAAATTTCTAAGAGAGAAACATTGTGGGAAAACAAATTATTTATGTATTTAGAATACATATTAACAAATTTTTACATTTAGATTTTTTGAATTTACCACCAGAGAAATAAGCACAGACCCACCGCCTTGAATTTTATTTCAAAGCGCGTATTCCCGTCCGAGGAATGTCGTCAGAAGGCGGAGGGAGGTTCATCAGTCCGTCTGTCGAAAGTTCAAGTCCAGTAAATATTTTAGGGCTGGGCGAATAGGAAAAAAAGTTGCCCTGCAATTGATTGAAGATCACGTGACCGCCGGACGGACGACTGACGGATGCGACGGACTATTGTGAGTCCAGCCAAACTCAGTAGTTGACCAGAGAACTAAGATCCACTGTGACAATGCTCGGCGCTCTGACACTTGTCACATCGCACCGTGACCCTCAGCCATTCAGAACAGTGGCGTGTGGTAAAGTGTTGCAGTGTATACTGGTGTTTGCTCAAAATTATACTCTCTGCACACGTCGCAGGAACCATTAAGTGCCATGGAAGGGTCTCGCAGTCTGCGAATTCCCAAAACATACAAACAAGAACAAAATTTGAATTACTTAATATTTTCGGTTAGATTTATTGACAAGATATATGGGTGACGGTAACAGAAATAGCTAATACAGTCTGTTTTAGTACATTAAAAAATTCCCAAATTATAGCGGAAAATAAAGGATAAAAACCACAAAATCAGTAAATATGTCAAAATAATGATCTTAAAATTAACAAAATAATATTATCGACAAAACTATAATGTTTAAATTGATATAACTTAAAGAGAAAAACATTTCGTTATAAAATGTTCTAAAGCATTTTTAAAGAAAATTACATTCTGTTAAAAAANATAACTTAAAGAGAAAAACATTTCGTTATAAAATGTTCTAAAGCATTTTTAAAGAAAATTACATTCTGTTAAAAAAATTTTGTTTTTTTGTTTTTATAAAGTTTTACATAATCAAATTATAAATTATAACCATTACTTTTCATATTGACTGATTTTGTGGTTTCTAGTCAAGCTTTTTTATTCGAAAACTGTAGATTGTAGCAACTATTGTTTTGTTAATAAAATGCATTGCTAAACAATAAACATCATTGAAATATATTAAGTTGTTCAAATTCTGTGCTTAATTTCATGTTTTGGGGATTCGCACACTGCGAGACTTCAACCACAGCGGGGTTGGGGGAAACTGAGCGTATTGTGACCACTCACGAGTAAGCTGCGAGGCACACGTATTGTGAAGTCATCTGCAGAAGTACACTGGCCGATGTGTAGGACAGGAAGCAGCCAGGCACAGTGAAGAAGGAACACCAGGTTAGCCTGGGAAAAGTCCACCACATGCCGCTGACTCCCGACTGCAGTCATGTGTGACCGGGCTGGAGGNCGAAAACTGTAGATTGTAGCAACTATTGTTTTGTTAATAAAATGCATTGCTAAAAAATAAACATCATTGAAATATATTAAGTTGTTCAAATTCTGTGCTTAATTTCATGTTTTGGGGATTCGCACACTGCGAGACTTCAACCACAGCGGGGTTGGGGGAAACTGAGCGTATTGTGACCACTCACGAGTAAGCTGCGAGGCACACGTATTGTGAAGTCATCTGCAGAAGTACACTGGCCGATGTGTAGGACAGGAAGCAGCCAGGCACAGTGAAGAAGGAACACCAGGTTAGCCTGGGAAAAGTCCACCACATGCCGCTGACTCCCGACTGCAGTCATGTGTGACCGGGCTGGAGGATCCAACCTGGTCAGGGCGTGGCACTGGTGCGTTCTCCGGATTGGCCGCGCGAGCGCCCACCACTTCAAGGAGCAGCACGGAGCACGCGAGCAGGAGCTGAGGTTTACGGCGGTCGAAAACAGTCCCACCAGGTACATTCAACTGTAGGCTATTCACGGTAAAGCGAGCATTTTTTGAAGTCCACTCATATGTAATAATAGTCAACAAATATGTTTTATTGTAGCCTCAAGCGTTAACTCTCGAGTCCGGTATTTACGCTGGGTTTATTACTTACNTTGAAGCCCACTCATATGTAATAACAGTCAACAAATATGTTTTATTGTAGCCTCAAGCGTTAACTCTCGAGTCCGGTATTTACGCTGGGTTTATTACTTACATGGAAATATTCATTTTAAAAAGTAGTGGAAGGGTAATAAATGGATAATAAGAAAAAAAAAGTGACTAGGGCCTCAAGCGTGCTCACTTTTCGGTGAACAGCCTATACCTGGGGAGTTACCGTCCTCCGTCGGTCTCCGCCGTGAGCGTACAATGTGTCCGGTTACAGGTCAATTGCTCGTGTCTGTGCCTCTCTTCAGGCGGAGGCAGCCAGACTACACAGAGACCTCGCCTTTCAATTGCCAGCTGTTTCTTTGCGTTGAAATTCAAGATATAGAAGTCCCCCGCCATACGCAGATGCTACTACGATTATTACAATTCAAGCTGTGTCTGATTATGCAGATATCCTAGTTGGTAAACGAGAATATAATCTATTCTCTGTTTCTTCACACTTTTTGAATCAAACCTTTGAAAAATCACCCCATGTATGACGTGTTTAATTATTTCCTAAATATGCCACTATCACAAGCGTTTTATAACTCTGTTAACATTAAAGTATCTTATTTTTCGTTAAATTGAAGTTTTACCTGTATTTAATTTATAAATTATAATTAATTTTTAATAAGTATGAAGAAAAATAGGGAGAAAACAAGTGTGTTGGTAGCACCTAGGAAGAAATAGTTATCGTGCAAAATATCTTTGCAACTGAGTGCGCACAAATTCGGTGCGTTGCCCTTTGGTGTAATTTTCTAGACTTAAATAAGCTTTAGTTTGCACGAGGTGGAGGAATATCCTGGTAGTAGAACTTTAGCAGGTCTTCAGAAAAGTGTGAAGTAACCGTGAACGAATTATAGCAACAGCACAAGAATCGCTCGGCAGTTG
This sequence comes from Clitarchus hookeri, assembly GCA_002778355.1. Lineage (NCBI taxonomy): Eukaryota > Metazoa > Arthropoda > Insecta > Phasmatodea > Phasmatidae > Clitarchus > Clitarchus hookeri. The sequence continues at coordinate 191,896 of NQII01002647.1, read as the reverse complement.
GTTATCAAGCGGTGCTACGATGATGTAGAGATAGGAATAGACTATGTATCAGGGGCAGACAATCCATAAGGAGGGTGAAGCGGCTGCTGCACCTNGGGGGGGGGGTGGACACCTCAATTGACATATATTAGACAGCGAAGTTATGTTAAAGTGTTATCACACTACAACATGTATGACTATGCTAAATGATCAAATAAACTGTTATGCAACGGTACTCTGTTGTATATTTATGTATTTGAGCTACACACACAGTCCTGCAGTTACAGTGTGGGGGTGGGTGGATGGTTCAACAACATTCTCGCTGAGAGTCGTTATCCGCCGCTGCTATTACATTTCATACGTTTTTTCATAACTATGAAGCCGCTTGCTCTCCGAGGCCACGATCGGAAATCGGAAATAGTCCTGAGAAGTCACAGATCAGTGGCGTCTTCCTACGCAGTAAAAAAATGCCTGTACTTGGAATTGTCATATTCTCGTTGAATTACTGCAGACTTCAGTATGTTCATAATATCACAGCCTGTAAATATAAAGCATTGTTCACTTAGCACTTCCATAAAAAATGAAGGAATGCTTGGGTTTTTACAAAGATTAATTAAATAGCTTACAACATCATCTCAGTCGCAATCTTAGGGGCGGATTGTGTGTAGTCGATCAGGACTTCGCTCTTNATTAAATAGCTTACAACATCATCTCAGTCGCAATCTTAGGGGCGGATTGTGTGTAGTCGATCAGGACTTCGCTCTTTCTGTCTTAAGGCTCTAGCAGGAGAATTACACGGTATAACTTCTCGTAACTTAAGCAGGTTGTTGCGAAGGTGACGAACTTCGTAAGTGTGGAAGAAAGGTGGTTTTAAACGTTAATCTTTGCAGAAATTTTAAGATTGTCACTATCTCCTTGTGTGCCATGACTGCGAAGCAGGTAGAAATGCGTCAGCTGGAGCAGTTAGTACAAGACCGGGTCAAGGATCTTCTTAGCTCCAAAGACATAGTAACTGTGATTGTGGAAGCAGTTACCGCTGCAGTCTCAGAAGCAGTCATTCTTGAACTTAGATAAACTATTTCATTTAACCTGGAGGAGACGAACAAACTCAGGGGAGACTTACGGAATATAGAAGAATCACTGCGGGAGGCGAAGCGCGAGCATTTCCTTGCACAAGACAAGCTTGAACAATATCATTGGCGATCCAGCCTACGTGTGTTCGGCATCCCGGANAGGCATCCCGGCGAGTGAGAAAGAAGATACCGACGCACTTGTCCTCGATGTGGTTCACAACAAGCCGCAGCTATCGCATGTCAACAATAGTGACATCGATAGAAGGCACCGTGTTGGTGCTAAGAAAGAAGGTGAGCCTTGTCCAATAATTGTGAAATTCCCTTCTTATCGACGGCGTAATGAAGTGTTCCGCGCGAAACGCTTCCTAGCAAAAAGTGGTGTGACCATTCGTGAGGACCTCACGATGGAACGCCTTGCACCGCTGAATGCCGCCGTTGCGAAGTATGGCCTACACAACGTGTGAACTGCAGATGGTAGGATTGTTATTAAAAGTGGTGCACGCCATTTCCAAATTTCTAGGTCAGAAGAACTTAAGACGGCAAAGTGAAGTAGACTGATCACTCGTTATCAGTATCGACATATCCTCAACATTTTACTTTTACTTTCTATTAATCTTTAATCCTACTAACAAGCAACTGAACTTATTAATTTCTGCCTTTTTAGTATTTGCTTTGATAATTTGCTAATTTCCTATTTCCGCGTGCAACTTAACTTCTTGTGCAACTTTATTTTGGTACTAATATAAGTTTATTTTAGTCTTTAAGCTACTAATAAGTAATCATTTTTAATCCTTAACGTCTAATATTTTCCTGTGTTGCTTCATACTAGGTGTGTGTGTGTGTGTGTGTGTGTGTGTTATGTGCGTTTGAATAAATATGGCTTCTAAGTGTACGGTTTGTGGAATCGTCGGCAACGAACTAGGTGAGTTAGTCAGTTTTTCAACTTTCTGTGATGGGCAGCCATCCTAAAGGTGATGTAGTGTCGTCGAGTCCTGCCACCCGCGGTTTCCAACCTTGTCCGTCCTACACAGCTGACCCTCAGACATACATCAGCAACGCTCTTTCTCCCTATCCTGACTGTTTGCGGGCTGCTGACATAAATTCCCAGTCTTTGCTGCGTCACATTGATGAAGTGAGGAGAATGTATACGCTACTCTCTATGAATGCAATTATAATAAGTGACTCATGGTTAAAACCTAGCCTTTCATCGACGCTCATTAGGCTTTCTGGTTATCAAATTGTGCGCAATGACCGTATTAATAAAGGTGATGGTGGAGTGGCCATTTAGGTTAAGGATAATATTAAACATAAGATTCTCTCATCGTCACCCTTCGAGTACACAGGAAGGCCAGAATTTATCTTCATTGAGTTAACAATTCCACCAAATAAGTTTTACTAGCAGTAGTTTATCGGCCACCAAAGGCGGCAGATCTGTCCGACTTTGAAGAAACGTTGTCAAATTTGATTGCTGGTTATGAGCACTGCATTATTGTGGGAAACTTCAATATAAATCTTCTGTCTAACACAAATGAAGCAAATAAGCTACTAACTACCTTGTCGTGTAAGAATATTACAGTCTGCCCACCTGGCGCTACTCATCACACAGCCTGGATTGACCTCATTTTTACGTCTTATCCCAAACTTATTCTGACGCACGGACAGACTGCTGTTCCGGATACTTCATTTCATGATCTTATATTCATATCCTATAAACTGCATGCTCTTAAATTTAAACCTATAATAATTACTTATAGAGATTTAAAAAATATCGATACGGACAAGTTGAACAGCGATGTGGTACTGATGCCATGGCATGAAATATACGTGATTGACACACTGGACGAGAAAATTTCCCGTTTCAGTCAGATGATCACAGATTTGTACAACAGGACGGTGTCACTTAAATCTAGACGGGTAACAAAACCACCTGCTCCGTGGCTGACAGATGGTATTGTTTAGCTGATGAGAAAGCGTGACAATGCTTGTTCCAGATATAAACGGGACATAAGAACTAATGCCCCCGCAGCTGACAATTTCGAACAGTACAGGATACTGCGCAAAAATGCACACAATTGGTAAGGCGTGCTAAAACGCTCTACTCACTGAACTCATATGGTTCATGCCGAACCTCTCGTGATTTGTGGAAAAGGCTGCGTAACTTAGGGATCGGTAAATGTAAAACTAATATTAACTAACCTTTAAAAAATTTTCCAGAAGATTTCAACCGTTACTTTGTACAGTCTTCATGTTGTAAACAGGTCACAGGGGATATAATGGACACTGCTTATTTAAAGCATTATGGAACACTGAATGAATCTCGATGCAATTCGTTCTATGTTCGACCTGTATCTCTAAAGGAAACTTACAGAGCAATAATGCGCATAAAGTCTAAAGCAGAAGGATCGGATGGTGTTAGTATTCGTTACATTAAAACAATAATACACATTCTACTGCCTGTCATTACCGATATCTTCAAGGAATCGTTGTCAGCTAGTTTCTTCCCCACTTCTTGGAAATATGCCATTGTGAAACCACTTGCTAAGTCACCAGTGCCACTGTATTAGACGAATTCAGGCTCATTAGCATTTTACCAGCTTTGTCGTAAACATTAAAATTCCTAGTACACCAACAAGTGTATAAATATGTGAACGAAAACAAGTTATTTGACAGTTATCAATCCGGCTTCCGTACAAGACATAGTATCTGCACTGCTCTTATAGATATCGCAGATTCTATCGGAATGGCTATAGATAGAAGTCAGGTGAATAAACTGGTTTTATAAGATTTCAGTAAAGCTTTTAATATGGTAAATCATCACATAATAGTGCAAAAACTTAAATTATATTTTCATTTCTCAGATAATGTAGTACAGAAGATGACTTCGTATCTTCACGGTCGTCATCAATGTGTAGTCATTGATGATAAAAAGTCCACCTGGTGGCAACCTATGAACTTAGGCGTTCCTCAGGGTAGTGTACTTGGGCTGCTTCTTTTTTCCTTATTCATTAATGACATATCAATGCTAAGAAAATGTCATCATTTATACGCGGATGATCTGCAGTTGTATCCATCTGCTTCTCCAATACTAATCAGCTCTTTAATTAAGGACATAAATAATGACATTGAATTGGTACACCTTTGGTACAGCAGAAATAAGTTAAAATTGAATCCTGCGAAGACAGTGTTTATTAATCGGTTCTTGTAGAAATTTAAATGAATGTTACAGATTGACTTTCCCTGATATTGTGCTATCCGGTGGGATTATTACTCTGTTGAAAGAGGTTAAAACACTAGGCGTTGTTTTCAACGAGACACTCTCGTGGTCGGGTCATTTAAACACTGTTTGTTGGAGGTAATACGCTGTACTACATACCTTTTATAGGCTTACGAATTTTTTACCACTTAAAGTCAAATTTACATTGGTACAGTCGCTGATATTCCCTATTTTTTATTATTGCGACATGGTTTATGGAGACATCACGCAAAATTTGGCAGCTAAACTTCAACGCATGCAAAATTCTTGTGTTAAATTTTTTTTTCAACTTAAAATCGCGTGATAACTTGTCTCCTTACTTTGATAAACTTAATTGGTTACGTCGGGACGAACGACGTCAGCTCCACAGTCTCACACTAGCATACAGAACACTATCCTCATATATTACTACGCCAGAATGCTTACGTACTCGGCTGAAAACCTTGGGGAAAGATCACACTACTAACACGCTTGCTAAAAATGCACCTAGGTTAAATAGTCCAGCTCACAAAACGCAGGTATATGCAAAAACTTTCACCGTCTGTGTCGCACGAGCGTGGAATAATTTACCCGTAGAGGTAAGGAACTCGATAAAACTAACTACTTTTAAGAGCAGTACCGCCAAGTACATTATGAATATCCGCCGATGATTCCACACACACACGCATGAACACATATCATTATTCCGTAGTATTTTAATTTGTTTAGCTTTTATCTCCTTAACTTTTTGTACAAGATAGCAACACCTGCTTATGTATACATTCACTTTAATCAATGTGTAATTTGTTGCTGTTGTTTCGTCAATTTATTTCAAGGAGTTACTGCATTCAATTTTCATTAAGCTGTAAGTGATTATTATAGATCTCTTTATTTATTTTATTGCGTTGAGATTGAAGTTCTTGTTTGCTCTCAGCTACTTTGTAGGTTCATCACATTTATATTTTTGATTGGTAATGCGGATTATGATACACATTACTGTGCTATTGTAGATCCATATTATTGTGCTATTGTTTTAATTTTTATTTATTTAAACATTCCCTTGTCTCTAGTCCTGCTTAAGATATGTACATAATTGGAAACCACAGATAATTTTTAGAGTTTAATCTATTCGAGCTATTATACTTCTGTTTAGCCTCTTGTTAATTTAAGTATTTCAGTATATTTCTTTCTTGCTCATAATGTGTACTCATGCGTACATTATGTTATACCTAGTTAAGTGTAAGAGAGGGCATTGAAGCCTTAACTACGCCAGTATAAATAAAGTCGAAATAAATAAAGAAATTAATGAAGACTTGCTGGCTATAACTGGACTAAATATTTCCTATCCAAGGCGGGATGCCGAAGTTGATAATGGTTCGTATTCAGTTAATTTGTGATATCATAAATTCTTAACATGTATTGAAAATATTAACCACTTTCCAAAATATGCGTTACTTTTTTTGTAGTAGCGNATTAAATAGCTTACAACATCATCTCAGTCGCAATCTTAGGGGCGGATTGTGTGTAGTCGATCAGGACTTCGCTCTTGCTGTCTTAAGGCTCTAGCAGGAGAATTACACGGTATAACTTCTCGTAACTTAAGCAGGTTGTTGCGAAGGTGACGAACTTTGTAAGTGTGGAAGAAAGGTGGTTTTAAACGTTAATCTTTGCAGAAATTTTAAGATTGTCATTATCTACTTGTGTGCCATGACTGCGAAGCAGGTAGAGATGCGTCAGCTGGAGCAGTTAGTACAAGACCGGGTCAAGGATCTTCTTAGCTGCAAAGACATAGCAAGTGTGATTGTGGAAGCATTTACCGCTGCGGTCTCATAAGCAGTTATTCGTGAACTTAAAGAAACTATGTCATTTAACCTGGAGGAGAAGAACAAACTCAGGGGAGACTTACGGAAGATAGAGGAATCACTGAGGGAGGTGAAGCGCGAGCATTTCCTTACACAAGACGAGCTGAGCTTGAACAATATCAGCGGCGATCCAACCTACGTGTGTTAGGCATCCCGGCGAGTGAGAAAGAAGATACCGACGCACTTGTCCTCGATGTGGTTCACAACAAGCCGCAGCTATCGCATGTCAACAATAGTGACATCGATAGAAGGCACCGTGTTGGTGCTAAGAAAGAAGGTGAGCCTTGTCCAATAATTGTGAAATTCCCTTCTTATCGACGGCGTAATGAAGTGTTCCGCGCGAAACGCTTCCTAGCAAAAAGTGGTGTGACCATTCGTGAGGACCTCACGATGGAACGCCTTGCACCGCGGAATGCCGCCGTTGCGAAGTATGGCCTACACAACGTGTGAACTGCAGATGGTAGGATTGTTATTAAAAGTGGTGCACGCCATTTCCAAATTTCTAGGTCAGAAGAACTTAAGACGGCAAAGTGAAGTAGACTGATTACTCGTTATCAGTATCGACATATCCTCAACATTTTACTTTTACTTTCTATTAATCTTTAAGCTACTAACAAGCAACTGAACTTATTAATTTCTGCCTTTTTAGTATTTGCTTTGATAATTTGCTAATTTCCTATTTCCGCGTGCAACTTAACTTCTTGTGCAACTTTATTTTGGTACTAATATAAGTTTATTTTAGTCTTTAAGCTACTAATAAGTAACCATTTTTAATCCTTAACGTCTAATATTTTCCTGTGTTGCTTCATACTAGGTGTGTGTGTATGTGTGTGTGTGTTATGTGCGTTTGAATAAATATGGCTTCTAAGTGTACGGTTTGTGGAATCGTCGGCAACGAACTAGGTGAGTTAGTCAGTTTTTCAACTTTCTGTGATGGGCAGCCATCCTAAAGGTGATGTAGTGTCGTCGAGTCCTGCCACCCGCGGTTTCCAACCTTGTCCGTCCTACACAGCTGAGCCTCAGACATACATCAGCAACGCTCTTTCTCCCTATCCTGACTGTTTGCGGGCTGCTGACATAAATTCCCAGTCTTTGCTGCGTCACATTGATGAAGTGAGAAGAATTTTTACGCTACTCTCTATGAATGCAATTATAATAAGTGACTCATGGTTAAAACCTAGCCTTTCATCGACGCTCATTAGGCTATCTGGTTATCAAATTGTGCGCAATGACCGTATTAATAAAGGTGATGGTGGAGTGGCCATTTAGGTTAAGGATAATATTAAACATAAGATTCTCTCATCGTCACCCTCAGAGTACGCAGAAAGGCCAGAATTTATCTTCATTGAGTTAACAATTCCACTGAATAAAGTTTTACTAGCAGTAGTTTATCGACCACCGAAGGCGGCAGATCTGTCCGACTTTGAAGAAACGTTGTCAAATTTTATTGTTGGTTACGAGCACTGCATTATTATGGGATACTTCAATATAAATCTTCTGTCTAACACAAATGAAGCAAATAAGCTACTAACTACCTTGTCATGTATGAATATTACAGTCTGCCCACTTGGCGCTACTCACCACACAGTCTGGATTGACCTCATGTTTGCGTCTAATCCCAAACTTATTCTGACCCACTGACAGACTGCTGTTCCAGGTACTTCATTTAATGATCTTATATTCCTATCCTATAAACTGCGTGTTCCTAAATTAAAACCTCTAATAATTACTTACAGAGATTTAAAAATTATAGATACGGACAAGTTGAACAGCGATGTGGTATTGATGCCATGGCATGAAATATACGCGATTGACACATTAGACGAGAAAATTTCCCGTTTCAGTCAGATGATCACAGATTTGTACAACATGGCGGTGTCACTTAAATCTAGACGGGTAACAAAACCACCTGCTCCGTGGCTGACAGATGATATTGCTCAGCTGATGAGAAAGCGTGACAATGCTTTCCAGATATAAACAAGACATAAGAATTAATGCCCCCGCAGCTGACAGTTTCGAACAGTACAGGATACTGCGCAATAAATGCACACAGTTGGTAAGCGTGCTAAAACGCTCTACTCACTCGACTCATTTGGTTCATGCTGAACCTCTGGTGATTTGCGGAAAAGACTGCGTAACTTAGGGATCGGTAAATGTACAACTAATATTAGCTCACCTTTAAAAATTTTTCCAAAAGATTTCAACTGTTACTTTGTAAAGTCTTCATGTTGTAAACAGGTCACGGGGGATATAACGGACACTACCTATATAAAGCACTATGGAACACTGAATGAATCTCGATTATATTTGTTCTATTTTCGAACTGTATCTCTAAAGGAAACTTACAGAGCAATAATGCGCATAAAGTCTAAAGCAGAAGGATCGGATGGTGTTAGTATTCGTTACATTAAAACAATAATACACATTCTACTGCCTGTCATTACCGATATCTTCAAGGAATCGCTGTCAGCTAGTTTCTTCCCCACTTCTTGGAAATATGCCATTGTGAAACCACTTGCTAAGTCACCAGTGCCACTGTATTAGACGAATTCAGGCTCATTAGCATTTTACCAGCTTTGTCGTAAACATTAAAATTCCTAGTACACCAACAAGTGTATAAATATGTGAACGAAAACAAGTTATTTGACAGTTATCAATCCGGCTTCTGTGCAGGACATAGTACCTGCACTGCTCTTATAGATATCGCAGATTCTATCAGAATGGCCATATATAGAAGTCAGGTGAATATACTGGTTTTATAAGATTTCAGTAAAGCTTTTAATATGGTAAATCATGACATAATAGTGCAAAAACTTAAATTATATTTTCATTTCTCAGATAATGTAGTACAGTAGATGACTTCGTATCTTCACGGTCGTCATAAATGTGTAGTCATTGATGATAAAAAGTCCACCTGGTGGCAACCTATGAACTTGGGCGTTCCTCAAGGTAGTGTACTTGGGCCGCTTTATTTTTCCTTATTCATTAATGACATTTAAATGCTAAGAAAATGTCATCATTTATACGCGGATGATCTGCAGTTGTATCTATCTGCTTCTCCGATACTAATCAGCTCTTTAATTAAGGACATAAATAATGACATTGAATTGGTACACCTTTGGTGCAGCAGAAATAAGTTAAAATTGAATCCTGCGAAGACAGTGTTTATTAATCGGTTCTCGTAGAAATTTAAATGAATGTTACAGATTGAATTTCCCTGATATTGTGCTAGCCGGTGGGATTATTACTCATTTGAAAGAGGTTAAAACGCTAGGCGTTGTTTTCAAGGATACACTCTCGTGGTCGGGTCATTTAAACACTGTTTGTCGGAGGTCATGCGCTGTACTACATACCTGTTATAGGCTTAAGAATTTTCTACCACTTAAAGCCAAATTAGCATTGGCACAGTCGGTGATATTCCCTATTTTTTATTATTGCGACATGGTTTATGGAGACATCACGCAAACTTTGGCAGATAAACTTCAACGCATGCAAAATTCTTGTGTTATATTTTTGTTCAACTTAAAATCGCGTGATCACTTGTCTCCTTACTTTGATAAACTTAATTGGTTACGTCTGAACAAATGACGTCAGCTCCATAGTCTCGCACTAGCATACAAAATACTATCCTCGTATATTACAACGCCAGAATACTTACGTACTCGGCTGAAAACCTTGGGGGATGATCATACTACTAAACGCTTGCTAAATATACACCTAGCTTAAATATTCCAGCTCAAAAAACTCAGGTATATGCAAATTCTTTCACCATCTCTGTCGCACGAGCGTGGAATAATTTACCTGTAGAGGTAAGGAACTCGACAACACTAACTACTTTTAAGAGCAGTACTGCCAAGTACATTCTGAATATACGCCGATGATTCCACATCACACGCATGCACTCGCATCATTATTCCGTAGTATTTTAATTTGTTTAGCTTTTATCTCCTTAACTTTTTGTACAAGCTAGCAACACCTGCTTATGTATACATTCACTTTAATCAATGTGTAATTTGTTGCTGTCGATTCGTCAATTTATTTCAAGGAGTTACTGAATTCAATTTTCATTAAGCTGTAAGTGATTATTATAGATCTCTTTATTTATTTTATTCCGTTGAGATCGAAGTTCTTGTTTGCCTCTCAGCTACTTTGTAGGTTCATCACATTTATATTTTTGATTGGTAATGTGGATTATGATACACATTATTGTGCTATTGTAGATCCATATTATTGTGCTATTGTTATTATTTTTATTTCTTTAAACATTCCCTTGTCTCTAGTCCTGCTCAAGATATGTACATAATTGGAAACCACAGATAATTTTTAGAGTTTAATCTATTCGAGCTATTATACTTCTGTTTCGCCTCTTGTTAATTTAAGTATTTCAGTATATCTTTCTTGCTCATTATGTGTACTCATGCGTACATTATGTTATACCTAGTTAAGTGGAAGAGAAGGCATTGAAGCCTTAACTACGCCAGTATAAATAAAGTCGAAATAAATAAAGAAATTAATGAAGACTTGCTGGCTATAACTGGACTAAAAATTTCCTATCCAAGGCGGGATGCCGAAGTTGATAATGGTTCGTATTCAGTATTCAGTTAATTTGTAATATCATAAATTCTTAACATGTATTGAAAATATTAACCACTTTCCAAAATATGCGTTACTTTTTTTGTAGTAGCGCATGTTATTGGCAACTAGTTTCTAAGCTGTTTTAGAAATAAAAAGAAGAAAAATTACAGTGTGTAGGAGACAAATAAAAATCCAAATGCCTAGTTATAGTCAGCAACACTCATTCGTATTTTATAATCCATTGAAATTAAAATTCTTAACTATTATTAAAGAAAAACATACATTTATTGCGCCTTTGCTAACTGAATAAAAATTGTAATTGATTCCCGGATGTTCTCGTTTTCATTGTTATCATTTAACACTTATTTCACGAGCTAAATTTTTGCTTGCAATAAATTTATACAAGTCTCTTCAACAGGCCTACGTGAAATCTCATTGTGGAAAGTGTATAACTATCATTCATTTGTATTGTGAGTAAGGGAAGTTATGTCCGTATGCTCATAAAAAATTTTGTTTTCATTCTTCAAAAGCGTTACTTGGGATAAAAAAAAAGTGCTCTCCGTTAGGTAATTCCACATATTCAAGAGCTCTGCATATTTCAGACTTTAATTAAATAAAATTACGATTTCTCTAACTTTAGTAGGTTACTTGATTGTCTGTTTTTCACTGTCAGATGTCGTTCCTCCCGGTTGAAAACTTAGGGGCTTCCGATTTAACAGTGACCCTACCTAAATGGTGTGTCGCCACATATATGCTTGTTGCTATCGAACAACTTAGGCCGAGACATAAAGTCTACCCCAAACCATATTGCAATTTGCAACAGTGCATAACCAAATATTCATATATACTGCAGTGTTAATTAGGAAAGCTTATTTCCTTTTTACTAATTTTCTTACAAAATTTATTCAGGAATTTTGTACATTCAAACTACGAAATAATTTTTTTGTGCAGTTTTGCGCAGTTCCTGTCCATCTCAAAGAAGACACTTCACTTACTCATATCTACTGATAAATTTTCAGACTAATGAAATTTAAGGGAATAATAGTTATTTGTCTGTATCGACTGTTCATTTATTTAATGCATTTTGCTTATTCTAATTTTTATATTTCTGTTTTCCCGCTTTATCAGGATTAACAAGTAAATAAGTTCAGTACATCTAGAAGGAACACTTCTTGCAACCAAGATTAATGTGATAATCAAGAGAATTTTCACAAACCAACTTTTACCAGCTACTTCCTGTTTAAACTAATATCTGTTAGATTTCAAACCAACAGTTACAGGGAAAATAACAGAAATGTATCAACCGAGATCAGGGTTCAGAATCTTTAAGACGAAGGTGGCAGACAACGTGGTGGGACTGCGGATGCCCTTTTGGTCCGTAAACAGCTTATTGCTTGGCTAGGAATTATAAGTGCGTCTTCTCATGTTTCATTGAACGAACTTCTCGGGTAGATAAACATAGCTGACATTTTCAGGATGGCAAAAAAAAAACCGTATTTTGCTGTGATATTAATTTTGCTTTGCTTATAGAACACCTGCGGTATGCAGGAAATATTCTTCGTATTTCCCGTTTGGGAATGATCAACGGAAATTAAGAACGATGTAACTAGCGGTTCAAGCCCAGCCTTAATTTAGATCATCTGCATCACGCGAACTGAGTCTGTGGAGGTACGAACATGGCTCGTTCATTCCACCTTCTCCGCTTTGCACTATAATTGGAGAGGGGTGCCATTTTCAGAGATGCCGTCGCGAAGGGCGGAGATAATTTGGACCTCGAGCGAATGCATCAGGCCAATCCAGTTTTTACGCAGCCGCAACCAAGTAACGAAAATAATAAGGGCCGGCAACTATAGGCTGGTCACAGTTAACTGAGCACTTTTGAAATATGTCACTACACCTAACTGCATATAGAAAATGTTCGGATAAAAAGTGCCCAAAATCTGGACATAGTTTCTTTGGACCAAATGTAATACAAAATCCCTGTACACGGATACCCGCAAAATATTTTTATATCATTTAATTGTGTTCAAAGTTGTGGTGTACAACGCCTGGAGTACAAGGCGGTCCAATCATGCGTGTAAAGCAAGTTGTATACGAAGTAGGAGCGCGACGCTGCGTACGTAATAATTTAGTATCGCGCGCCTAATTCCTATGCAACTAGTCCTACACACATGATCCAACAGCACAGCCTCGTTCTCCAGGCGTTGTACACCACAACATTGAACACAATTTAATGGTATAAAAATGCTTTTCTGGTATACGTGTATAGGGATTTTGCATTACAATTGATCCAAAGAAACTACTGTACATGTGTATGTTTTGAGTTTGGACACTGAGTTTCCGAACATTCTGTATTCTAATGGGCACACCGACTGGCAGGCGCCCAGTGAAGTANTTTGAGTTTGGACACTGAGTTTCCGAACATTCTGTATTCTAATGGGCACACCGACTGGCAGGCGCCCAGTGAAGTACGAGCAAGTAACGGCGGAGCTAAAGTAGTTCCACGGGTGTTTCCGAATTCACCACCCAAGGGCCCTTACCTGGCTTCGTGGCATAGAAAAGAGCATTGGGGCTATGACGTCACATTGTCGCAGTCCGAACTCGCGGCAAGGGCACGGATGCGCCCTCGAATGTGACTTTCAGCTAGGGCCACGAGCGGACCACCCCTTCACGTGCCTACACGGTAAGTTTTTATTTTCAATTGTTTAAACAGTTTTGTAGCTTCTTCCTGCAATTTGTTGAACAGTGTTATTCGTAAACAAATTGAGGCAACGTAAGAAAATACGTTTAATAAATTATTTTTTTTATATATGAGTTTCAAATTGCGAAACGAAGACGGTTGTTCAAAATTATATCCTCTTCGTTACGAAGTAATCACGGGATGAAGTAATCACGGGATTGTGGAAAATTGTGGGTACTGGGGGGACAAAAGGCAAGGGCAGTAAAATCGAACACAGCCCACGTCTTAACGTAGAATTTAAAGTGTTGGGTAAACATTTGTGAATACTAAAATTATTTATTTTGCTTCTTGTTTTTTTTAATGCATCTGAGGGTAAAAATGAGCAACTTTGTAAAATATAGAATTTTATAATAATTTAATTATTTTACTCGATCGACGCATGAGTAAAGAGATCAGGCCCGTGGCAAAGTTAGGTTTGCATAATGTGCAAACAAGTAAATGCCAAGCAGGACTTGGAAAAGAGCTCTCAAGTTTTCCGCGAACAGCCTATAGTTCAAACAAGCCGCGGGGTTCCGCGACGACCGCTTCACCTACTCGCCCCACCTCTTGTTCGCCAGGGCCATCGTCTGTGGTTTCGTTCTCCCCCCGACAAGCAGCGTAGCTGCAGCAGACGGTCATCCCGAGCAGGGCAATCATCCGAGGAGGTGGCACAGAGTTGCAGCGGCCGCAGCTGCAGCTGAACCGCCACGCGGCTCCTCCGCGGCGCGGTGTGGTTTAGCCGCGGGGCCTGCAGCGAGGCGGCGCGCGTTCCGAAACGTTACCCCGCGAGGAAACTTTCCTCTCGGCCTCTCCCAAAGCACTTCGAGTAAATGTTCCACTCGCTCTCGGTAGTGTCCCAAAACTATACAGAGCATCTTGCCGGAGTAAAACTTTTCACACGCACAAATTCAGCGAGTAACGAAGGGTAAATAGAAAGTGGCGGAAGTTTAGTAAAATTAAACAAATTGAAAGGAAATGTGGGCATTATGTTTACAGGCACACACGGTAAAATTANCAAATTGAAAGGAAATGTGGGCATTATGTTTACAGGCACACACGGTAAAATTACAAATGACAAGTGATAAAATTCGTATTTTAATTTGGAAGTTGACTTTTATAAAGGTAATATTTTTATACGTAGTGTTTATGATTAATTTATCGCAAGTAAAGCTGTTTATGTATATAACTAATATTTTGAAAAGGAAAGAATTTGGATAAAGGTACAAATATATTTTGGAATCTACATTGGTTGCTTTTGTATTTGTAAACACAGAATGCTATTTACACCATGCTCGTTCCGAAACCACGTTTACTTTGNTACATTGGTTGCTTTTGTATTTGTAAACACAGAATGCTATTTACACCATGCTCGTTCCGAAACCACGTTTACTTTGGCTTTCCTCAGCTGTTACTCTCTGTTACTTTATTTACTCTACTCTCGGAGCAAAGTTTTGGAACGCCGCCCAAGTGAGCATTTGGGTTGACAACGTTCCTCCTTCGGCAACTGCAGTGGAACAACGGNAAAGTTTTGGAACGCCGCCCAAGTGAGCATTTGGGTTGACAACGTTCCTCCTTCGGCAACTGCAGTGGAACAACGGCACACGAATCCTTCCGCCCACCGACCACATCTCGCCACCGCAGGGAGGGAAACTTTGTTCATCGCGAAGTTCTAGCACCTAGCTTTTCCTCTGGCTGTGTTCTGATTCACTTCAAGTTTTATGTTACGTATTTTTTTATTTGGCATTTTGTAAGGTTTAATGGGAACACCACGACGTTCAATTGTCTAGTACGTCATGCNTTACGTATTTTTTTATTTGGCATTTTGTAAGGTTTAATGGGAACACCACGACGTTCAATTGTCTAGTACGTCATGCCGCTTTTATTTTGGTGNGTTACGTATTTTTTTATTTGGCATTTTGTAAGGTTTAATGGGAACACCACGACGTTCAATTGTCTAGTACGTCATGCTGCTTATCATGATCGCAAAATCAAGTCCATGAAGTCTTAAGGCGCCCGTCTACCTGGCGCTTGAACTGCGTTGCATAGTGTTCGAAATTCCCCTTTTTTCCACAAAACTATTAAGCGTGCGTCCAACGTGCTGATCTACGAAAAGAACACACACTTCAGACGAGAGCTGTTAAGTACTTTCAAAATATCACGTACGTTAGAAACATCAATTCAGAGTACTCCAAAACCGCTAAAAACGGCCTTTCCAAGGTGCTGTAGCTCAAAATGCCGCATCAGATACATGCAAAACTACTATAGGCGCCTGCATTGAACCTTCCTAAAGACTTCCCACTAATAAAATAATATGGTCACCGCTGAAAGACCCATAGGTACACGCAGCACGACGAGAACACTGCACGCCAGTTCAGAGCCTTGCGCTTAGTGGCGATGGCGTACTTGATGCGCGTGGCAGTGTCGCCCTTATCGCTCCCGCGCTTCTCGGCCTAAACGTGGGAAAAAGTTCCAGGTAGACGGGCACCTTAAAATAAACGGTTATTATTCCCGAAAGTGGTTTACTTAACAAAAATTGTTTCATGATAAAATACATATTTCAAAAATATTTCAGCAACTTGCTTTGTGAATTAATTATTGTGAGTGCAATAAACATTTTATAGAATGTAAGTAAAAGTTCAATTTTACTAAAAATAAGGTACTTTTGTGTTAACGCATTAATAAAACGGTTGTAATGTATGACACATTTAAGAAACAACCAAACACATCATACATGGGGTGATTTTTCAAAGGTTTGATTAAAAAAAAGTGTAAGAAAACAGCGAATAGGCGAAATTTTTGTTTGCGCGTGTACGTGTATCACAGTCAATAAACGTCTTGGGAATACGATTATTGCCAGAATAGGTAACAAGCCAATAACCCAATGCCGTATAGTTTCCATTTTATATTATGTGTAGTCTAAGAGAAAAAAAAAATAGTGAAATAGTGAAAACAAAATCGTATTTTGAGAACTTGCCTGCTCAGTTTCTTTCAGAGGTAGGAAAAAAGTACAATCATGCATCTGTAGGTAAATCTGTGGGCTTTCATTGCGTGCAATGAAGTCTCACTGTTACAAATCTAATTTGCAAAGTGGGCCTACAAACAGCGCAACTACGGAAAAGCTGCAAGCCAACACAGCGTCTTTCGCGTAGGGGCGACGGAGGCGCTAGACACGCGTGTTAGTATCGCCCGTATCGCCCCCTCGCTTCTGGGCCTTCAGCGCGCGAAACAGCCTCAGGTAGGTTAATAGGAGCCTTAAAATCGAGATCTGGAGAGATGACGAGGGCGAAGCGAGGTGAGTACGGAGCGACGCCGGAATGCAAGAGCGGAGGAAACGGAAGATCCCCAAGAAAACCCGCCTACCAGTGGCATCGTAACAGTATATACACGTGGACACAATCTGATTTTCCTTCAATTTAACACTTTTTAAATAAAATTTTGAAAAAAATCTCTGCTTATATTGCAAACATTGACTGGTTTATCTGACGTAAATGTTGGCGGCGAATCAGAAAAAGGTACTCGAGTTCCATTTTTAAACGTCTCATCGATAGTATAATGTTGAAAACTAGTGTCATCTGAAATAGTTTTTTTTTGTTCAACAGATACTGAAATAAAAATATTCAAAGTAATAATATATTGGTATTTATGGTGATTTTATACTGTCTATCGCTTAACTGAAGTATGGAGGATAATCAAGAGTTACAATACTACGTTATTTTTTACACGAGGTGATAAAAACACAACATTGACAGAAAGAAGAAAACAAGTGCGGCTTTAAAACGCATGTTCCTATGCTCAGTCTACCGCGAACTATGAATAAGAAATTCTTAAATGCTGAAATAATAAGATAAAATTTATTTATTTATTTTATTGGAAAATTAAAGGCAAAGTTATATATGTTTTATAGCTTACCAAAATTTAAATATGCCATTGTAGACTAAATTATCTACATACAACTAATGCTCATTTATGTCAGTTATAAAAGTAAAAAGTGCAGAAATTTCTTGATTATTTTAACATTCAAATTAACCATACGTAACTGGTTAGAATATTTTGAAAACATAAAAACTACAATAAAATTTTAATATAACAGCTTAAATAAGACAGATTCTTTTTGTAATATTTTCTAATCATTTGTGTTTTATCCAGATGTACTAAAATCTAATATTACTAGCATTGTCACCTGAATAATGTCCATAACCAACCGAATGACACATTTATTCTCAACGATGGCAGTGCAGGTAACTCATTTCTGCCAAGTAATTTGTTTCATTCCAAAAGTGAAACACCCCTTGACGTAGGCTACAATGCTTTAAACAGAGCAGGTAAAAAAATTATCCTTTGGAAATTGTCTAAAACAGTACCTTTAGGTCACTTGAGGAAAGGTTCCACAGTTAGCCTACATATTTCCATGGCGTAGAGCCGGAGGGGNNGGTTGGTAGTGGTGGTAAAGAGTAGCTGCTAAGTTCAGAAATCCTAAGAAGTAAGATGTGAATATAATGTCTGGTTGAAACTGAAACTAACACAATTCACTGCTGCTCTGGAGTGGATACGCGTTCTTGCTTTGCAAACATCTTTCTGAGATTTGCGTCAGTAGAGTCAGCTGTACTATGCTTGCGTCAGACTCTGGAAGCATAATTTCAGTAACTTTAGAATTTCCGGTTGCACGAAAACGATGCGAAATTGTCAGTTGGAATCGCCTGGTTGAATGTCTAACGGTGTGACATAACATCAGCAGGTTACCCAGCTGGATAAATAGGGCAGCTCCTTATTGCATAAATCAGTCAGCGTTTGTCTAAGTCGGTATACATATTTCCCCGAGTCACATAACAGGATAATTTCTTCGATTTTACACTCTAATAAATTATTCGCAAATTTACAACATCAGTGTATTCGTACAGTGAGGGGAAGCGCGAATGGGAAACTTCCCCCCCCCCCTATACATTTAAGATAGCGTTCCTACATTTGCTCAGGAAAGAATCAAATACGCTGCGACCTTTTTTTTTTTTTCCAACCTTCTTAAACTAAAAGGATTTTCGGTGGTCCTAGGTAGGGATGAGACTTAGTACGTCTCATGGCTGAGCCCCATACGCCTAGGCATGCTGGGAAGATTCCAACTACCAAGGTCACATGCTCGTGACTATACTAGGATTGGGCAAACATGGCCGCAATTAGGGCCATGGATAAGTCACGCTAACCTAAACTAGACTACAAAGGGATGGGGAAACCAGTATAGGCACCGTGAAAACCCCTCGACCATAAATAATTGCAAAATTGTATACAATTTTTGAAGTAGAAAAAGAGTTCTACGAGAACAGAGAATGNGGGGGGGGTGTGCTGTCATTTCCATGGTCAAGCTGGTGCGTAGGGAACTTCCCGACTTTGTATAGTAGCGACGCTAAACGTTCCTATATTCTCAGCGTGATATGCTGTATTATTTATATTACAAAACAGGACGTTTACTATAGATTTTTTACAGTTTAGTGTTGCAAGATTTTGACTTTGACCATTTCACATCTTCCGTCGAGTGTACGTGGTCAACAACGGGGCAACTTCTTCTGTAGCTGTCATTTGCACCCTTGGAATTCGAGACAGGAAAGAAAAAAATGCTGGAATACAGGGCAGAGGTCATTATTATAACAGAAGACGCAGTGGCGGTGTTGAAAACTTGGACGGCCCGACGGTTACTAGTGTCGTCTTAAAACTGGAATGCTAGTGAATGTGATCAAGTTCCTGCACAATAGAGAAACGAGGGGATAGAAAGACACACGGGCAGATCCCCACGGTGGCGAGCCGGTCGTGCCATCTCGCCGAGTCGCCAGAACCGGGTCCTCAACATTTCACGCGCGTCCTGCCTGTGTAGTGGGCGGAGACATCCAACCGCCCAAACAATTGACAGCAGAAAAGAGACGGAGCAGGCGAAGCAACGTGACACCCCCCTGTCGCCTCGGCCAGGGTTTTGTATGCGCGTGCAATACAACCCCTTTTCCCTCCCTTTATTTTGGCAAGGAGAGGTTTGGCTCATCACGCCACATCGCCTGCCGAGGGGTTGTAAAAGGTCGACGGCGTATAAAAAAATTACCTGGTTCGTGTGTTGTTCAGGTTTTTGTGTTCCCGTCTCGCGGCATCTTACGTCCGTCTGCCGCACCGACAACCCAGTGCAGAGGCGCACGTACGGTCACGTGAACTCGAGACCGCGCCACTTGCGCGAAACACACTTCACTGTAGCCATAAGTAATCTTAGTAGCACAGAGCGCAGTTCATTTCCACGCTCTTACAGCTGCTCCCTTGCGCACGAGCAGAAAGAAGTCAGTGTTACAATTTGTCGTGTAGACAAACTTTATATAACATTAATGATCACAAAGCTCAAATACGTATAGCAGAATAGATAAAACAGTAATAACTAATTACAGAAAACATTGGTAGACGATACATATTTATAAGGATAAAGATGCGTGTGGGTGTAAATTAGCGAACTAATAGGCGTAAATAAAACAATACAGAATGTATTTCTCAGAAGTAAGGCTTTATCTTTTTCTAATTAGTATTTATATTAGGTGAATATCTTTAGCCAAATAAATAATTTTATAAGATGTGCATTGCTCTAAACCATAAATTACAAACTCATAACCACTGCTAGCTTGCAAAATTCACACTAACTTATTTTTAAAATGATCCTTGCAATGGAAGTAAGCAACTGAATTAACAACTAGTTTAGCCATACGTCGTNCACTAACTTATTTTTAAAATGATCCTTGCAATGGAAGTAAGCAACTGAATTAACAACTAGTTTAGCCATACGTCGTTACAGCGCTTTGTGGCTGTATGTAGTATTCAACCCAGAATATGACAAAATATCAAAGTAATATTTTGAAACTTTTTTTTTGTTCATTTTGAGGTCCTTTTAGCTTATGTGTATTCAGTTGTTATAGCAGTTAGTTCGACATGAATATCGTGATGATATGGTGTTGTGTTTGGGGATTTGTTTGGGCTTGGTTTTGTACCAGTACTGGAGGCANGACATGAATATCGTGATGATATGGTGTTGTGTTTGGGGATTTGTTTGGGCTTGGTTTTGTACCAGTACTGGAGGCACTCCGGTACTAGTATATTTCCTTTTCTGGTCAGGCTACTCTGAATTCTGTCCCTGCGACCCGCGTGGTCCTGTGAGTTGTCACTTATTCTATTTGGAGCTGTGGCTGCCTGCTCTTTTGAAGGCGCCGTCCACTGTTCACCAAGCTTTAATAACTCTTTTATTATTTCCTCCAAATCACAAAAACAGATTTCACCGTTTTTAAGCTTTTATGTTCAAAATGTCGTGAATCATACAAAGTAATAAGCTAATATATAGATAGTGATATGAGAACGAGTTGTTGATAGACGGGAACAAATAAATAACTGATAATTTTATGGTGATAGTGGTACCTATTTTGTACATATGGTGGCGTAAATGGTTGAAAGATTAATTATATTTTGTTAGTTCTTCAGAGATTAATTGCTCATTCATTTATTATTTGATGACTTCTTAAATATCTTGTGCTATTTTACCACGGATTTATACCGTCAAATGTATTGTATTCATTTTTGTTACCCTATGTTTAGATAAGTGACTGACATCTTATGGCGAGTAATTGATTGTACGTATAAGAAATATGGCTAAGTGTAAGAAAAGGCNTTAGATAAGTGACTGACATCTTATGGCGAGTAATTGATTGTACGTATAAGAAATATGGCTAAGTGTAAGAAAAGGCAGAAAGCCATAACATCGCCACGAAGAAGGGTAAAATAAATAAACAGTCAGTTATTTACTGCAGTTTGCTAACTACCAAAATACTTAATTCGTATTCTATTTGAATCTTATCTCCTCCGCCCTGTCCCTCGGACTTGTAGCAGAGTANTTAGATAAGTGACTGACATCTTATGGCGAGTAATTGATTGTACGTATAAGAAATATGGCTAAGTGTAAGAAAAGGCGGAAAGCCATAACATCGCTACCAAAATACTTAATTCGTATTCTATTTGAATCTTATCTCCTCCGCCCTGTCCCTCGGACTTGTAGCAGAGTACACCGTACACCTGAGTAAACTTAGAGTGCTTCCACACGGTCAAATCGCGACTGAAGTTGGCCACTTGTGTGAGACCCGCACTGCTCCAAGGACTGTGCAGCACTCAACCTGGCTTCCCAATTGAAAAATTACATATTACCTTAAGAATTATTACGTGTACATGAGAGGGCAGTGAGTTTTTTAATGTCAATTTATAGACAGCGATAATAAAAAATTTCCTTTTTTTCTATAACAAAACTAGAGGCGATAAAGAGTTTTATGAATTATTAAACTACTACTTGTCATATTCACTCTGAAATCACAGGGGGAGGGGGGGGGAATTGTACAAATAAATAATTAGAGCCAGTAACTATACCTTCTGGTCCTCTCATATTAATCACTTCGATCAAAAGCTAAGGGCGAGTGTTTAAAAAAAAAAAAATACTAAGCTGGACGCATACGTAATTTCTGGTAGAAGTTCAACTACAGTAATTTTTTTTTTACAGGTTTGGTTAAGCAAAGGATTAATGCAGCCAGCTTACAGTAGACGTTTCAAGGGCGTTTATTCTTTATAATCCCAGGCCAAGAGATCGTGACGGCATAAGTGGCATTTCTGTAGCCTGCACGTGATGCTTGTTGACGGTAGAGGAGGGGAACGATGGAAGGAAAAAAAAAGGCAGTGGCCGAGCCATCCAGGCAGCGGCTAGGATCTCGTCATCCCGTTTCCTCATGCCTTGCCGCTGCCCTTGAAACACGTGCAAGGAGCGGCCGCCTTCGGGTCCCTCCGGGGCGGCGAGGGTCTTTGTGCGGCGGGAATGAGCGGCCTGAGGGGGTCGGAGAGAAGTCGGAGATGACTCACCCTCAGGGGTGGCAGTGGAGGACGCCTGGAAGGCAAAG
>NQII01002647.1:120704-169427 GCA_002778355.1 Clitarchus hookeri | reverse complement strand
GGAGGACGCCTGGAAGGCAAAAGGGGGGGGGGGTCCAAAAAATCTCGGGGAGCCGCTGACGGAAAAAAGGAAATAAGAGGGTGGCCGGGAAGAAAGACAGGGGGTGGTATCGGGGTGAGCTGGAGCCGAAGATCGGGCGGCTGCGCTCCCACGGAGAAATCCTTCCACGTGCTCCAGCCGGACTGTCTTGGCGGGGGTGTGGACACGTCTACCTGGCGAGAGCAGAGCGCCGGCCGGAATACGTTACGCTCCTCCAAAGTAGATTTCCTTTCCTCGAGAAGAAACCGCTGCTGTCTCCCCCCTGGTCTAAGCATTAGCAGTGGGCTACCCTACTCGAAACGTACCATTGACGTAACTGACCTTTACCAAACTTAACTTCGGCGTGTATAGTGAACGTGTATGAAGTTAACAAGGTGAATTTTTTTTATGCTGTGATTACAGTTCGTTCAGTAGCAATGAAAACAATTGCACACGTGACGTCAATTACATTTGCTGTACCAGACTGAAATTGCGTTAAAAGAGGAGAGTTGTCACTACCTGAAAGTAAAAATAAATCATAATTTCAAAAATGCCAGCAGCATGAAATTCGCAATAATCACAAGTTTCCATGTGGAAAGAAACACATAACATTTGTAATAATACAAATTATTAACACCTTGATGAGTTGTTTGCTAATTAATCGTCTTTAACATACAGCCGGGAAGGGGGGGAGATGTAATTTACACTTTCTTACTTGAACAATTTTTTTATACTGTGTGATATCCCTTAGAAAGTGCTTTAGGATTANAGATGTAATTTACACTTTCTTACTTGAACAATTTTTTTATACTGTGTGATATCCCTTAGAAAGTGCTTTAGGATTACTATTATTATAGTGATATCCCTTAGAAAGTGCTTTAGGATTACTATTATTATATATGTTAATGTAAGTTCTTCAGTATTAAATGTAATGGTTAAGTTAAAAAAAAATATTGGCGGTGTAGCGTTTTTACATAGCAAGTTTACTTGTACCAGAAGCTTGAAACTAATTTATTTAAATGAATTGTAGTTGTTCGAGCAGCTAGTTAAGGTTTTTTTTATTTATTTTGCAATTTTTTATGTTTTATATTATTGATCTGCAACCACAAATTATTAGTTCAACTTGTTTCGTTAACTTGCACATAACTTAAAAATTATATTATATTAGTGATTATAAATATTAATTACTTCTTCCTACAGAAAATAAGAAAATAGTTTTGTTTATAGTCCATNAGATGTAATTTACACTTTCTTACTTGAACAATTTTTTTATACTGTGTGATATCCCTTAGAAAGTGCTTTAGGATTATTATTATTATATATGTTAATGTAAGTTCTTCAGTATTAAATGTAATGGTTAAATTTAATAAAAAAATTGGCGGTGTAGCGTTTTTACATAGCAAGTTTACTTGTACCAGAAGCTTGAAACTAATTTATTTAAATGAATTGTAGTTGTTCGAGCAGCTAGTTAAGGTTTTTATTTATTTTGCAACTTTTTATGTTTTATATTATTGATCTGCAACCACAAATTATTAGTTCAACTTGTTTCGTTAACTTGCACATAGCTTAAAAATTTTATTATATTAGTGATTATAAATATTAATTACTTCTTCCTACAGAAAATAAGAAAATAGTTTTGTTTATAGTCCATANTATTATATTAGTGATTATAAATATTAATTACTTCTTCCTACAGAAAATAAGAAAATAGTTTTGTTTATAGTCCATAAGAGCATTTACTCTGCCTGAATTTAATCTCTTTAGTTTTAAATGGTAGGTATTTTGTATAAGGAATTTCGTATCTTCTTAATTTCAAATTGTTTCTATAAAAATAGCCTGGTAAAATTTGGTAGTCAATTTCTGGAAATAAACTGTGGTATTGGCACGTTTCTTTAAAAATGGCGTGTTACAAATAATATGAAGATATATAAGTAACATTACAAAACCAACTACTGTTGCAGTTTAACAAATAAGTTACTTATTTAAAGGAAAAGAAAATCTGAAAAGGAACAGAAATTTTACACACCTGCAAACACGTTAAAGTCCTCGGGGAAAAAAATATGTGGAATAAAAACACGTTTATGTACACTTTGACACACTGCGTCAAAATTACAGTTACGTCCGAGATACTTCACAGCAGGTTCTTCAATTGCGAAAATCTCTGATATTTTTTGTGTTTTACTGCCTACTAATTATTAAAGAGACGGTCAGTTTTAATTATGACTAATCCAAAGAAACCTTTGAATTGGCTGATATTATTGAACCAAGGACGCGTGCCTTTTGAAGGTATTATGAAAACTGCTACTGCGGACGAACTGTAAACAGGATTTTATTCAGTAGTTAGAAAAAGTGAAATAGGACNGGTATTATGAAAACTGCTACTGCGGACGAACTGTAAACAGGATTTTATTCAGTAGTTAGAAAAAGTGAAATAGGACGTAAATCATTAAATTTTAGCCATAATACCAAGACGATAGTACGTATTTGCTGGTAATGTCGGAGCTCGTGGGACATTATAATACGCGTATTTCATACACACACAAACGCTGAAGTCGTGCACACCGTCCACACATAATGTACCTGCATTAACACAAAACGAGGATTTGGAAACCAGGCAAAGATGGNGAAGTCGTGCACACCGTCCACACATAATGTACCTGCATTAACACAAAACGAGGATTTGGAAACCAGGCAAAGATGGTGACTTTTATAACAATCGTTCTTTGCGACTGCGTAGCGCTCAGGATGTATTTTTCGTGANAAACCAGGCAAAGATGGTGACTTTTATAACAATCGTTCTTTGCGACTGCGTAGCGCTCAGGATGTATTTTTCGTGAACAAAGAAATTTCGCGAACATTTGTATGCACGTTTGAGAGGACTTTAATTTCGTGTAACATTTGTGACTGAATGTGNACAAAGAAATTTCGCGAACATTTGTATGCACGTTTGAGAGGACTTTAATTTCGTGTAACATTTGTGACTGAATGTGAGTTCCTCAAGCACAGTTTAGCTGTCAGTTCCTCGAACACAGTTAAGCTGCCTGCATTCTAATCAGATACGTTAAGTATTTGGTGTAACCTCAAGTTGGACGTCCATATTCTATAAAGATATTGAATTTTACACACACAAGAAAACGGCAGCAAATTAATTTCTTCAGGAAGGTATTGCAGGATATTGGAAACATATCCTATAGTTATATTGTTTCGTGAAAAATCTCTGGTTTTAGAATAAACAATTCCCGTTGTATACGTGGGATACAGATAACTACAAGTTACGTTATTATGACTAAAGTTCTATTTTTTAAAAATAATAATATAAGTTGTGCTATCGTTTGCATTTAGCCTTGTTTTGTCTATAAACATGTCACTTCTGTGCTGTATTTTTGTGGTCTAGTTACTATAATTTTATTAAGTGTAGATTTATACTTTTACTTCGGGTTCCAGCAGTAAAGACGGCATTAATTGCCGTCACTACACCCAT
The DNA here is from genome assembly GCA_002778355.1 of Clitarchus hookeri. NCBI lineage: Eukaryota > Metazoa > Arthropoda > Insecta > Phasmatodea > Phasmatidae > Clitarchus > Clitarchus hookeri. The sequence goes on along the minus strand of NQII01002647.1, from coordinate 165,928 downwards.
GGGAGAAAGTAGTACGTATTATAGCTGTTCACGGAAAACTTAGCTCTTTTTAATAATTACTCGTGGNCTACACCCATGGGAGAAAGTAGTACGTATTATAGCTGTTCACGGAAAACTTAGCTCTTTTTAATAATTACTCGTGGTTACATTTTGTATTATTCCTTATATAAAATTAACATTGCCATTAACATGGGACCTAATCACTTTATTCATGCGTTGGTCAAGTAAAACTGTAAAATTATTAGAACATAGAATAGTTTACAATTTTGCTTATTTATAAACGTATATGCATTAGAAAAACAGAAAGCAAAAAATTATTTCAATTTCACGAATGTTCACTTTAAATTCTACGTTAAGATATGGAACTACTTTTCCTCCGTTGTTACCAACTTTACTGGGCGCATGCCAGTTATTGGGCCCGTTAAAATACAGGCATGGGGAAGTGAAATTTTTCAAAGGTTGGTTTCAAAAGTGTTCAATTAAGCGTGAACAGTCTCTAATTAAGTTAAACGAATGAGAAACTGTTCGGATGCAGGGAGAATGTAGGATCCCGCCAGGCGGCACGTAGATGAAAGTATAGTCCATCCCCGGTTACTTCCAACTTTTCTGAAGCCCTACTAAAATTCTACTTCCATGATATTCCTCCGCCTCGTGCAAACAAAGCTTAACTATGTATAGACAATCACCCCAAATTACTATTTCTGACTAGGCATTACCAATGCACCTATTTTATCACTATTTTAATTCGTATAATTTATAACTGAAATACTATATTTTGTAGGTAAAAATTAATAAAATGTCTATTTAATTGAAAATACGGTGGTTTTATGTCAGTAAAAGTTTAAACGCTTGTGATACAAGGCATATTTAGGAAACCACTAAACATGTGGGTGGTTTTTCAAAGGTTTGGTCAAAAAACTGTGAAGAAGCCGCGAATAGACTGTGGCAGGTCGGCAGGAGCGGGAGGACGAACGAAGCATGGAAACGAGTGGCACGGTGTATACTTGACGTAATCCGCCGGCGCCGCGTTGATGGTGGTGGGGTGAACTGCCGGCGGAACGCTTTGTCGCTGCAGGGGCAATTAACGTGGTGGCTGCACAAGGGCGCTCGGGGGGCGGCTTCTCCCCTTTCAAGGAGCTCTCTGCGGCGCCCGAGGAAGTGGAGGAATGCAGCGCACAGATTGGCCTCCAGCGTCCAGCCTGCCATCTGTCGCCGCCTGGCCGGCCGCAGGCAGCACTCGCCTGCATCCTCTACCCTCCCGCCGGCCTTCCTGCCTGCAGTGCACTTGTGTACGGCGCCTCGCATTCAGGTGTGAAAGTGGAGTGGAGTGGACTGGAAATATTTGGGCGACTCTTAACATCGAGGTCTTGAGAACTGATGAGGGTGAAACGAGGTGAGCATGGAGAAGCGCCGGAATACAAGGGCGGGGGAAACGGGAGATCCCCGAGGAAACCCGCCGACCAGTGGCATCGTCCGGTACGATTCCCACTTGCGGAAATCCGGGAGTGAACATCATTGAGATTATAAGATTTTTAACCATCGTCATATAAACGAATATCGCGCACTAAGATTGTAATTTTGCAGGTGAACCACATACCAAAGAACTGACAGCATTTAATGTCAGAAAAATGACAGTAGTTAGAAAATATGGCTCTGTAAAGTTTAACATAGTGCTTAGTTGCGAATATATGATGGCCCTTAAAAATGTTTTCAGTTCCCGTCGAACGTGGAGAAGTTACGAAAATCTTCCGCTCACCAACTGGAACAGCAAGGTTTAGTCGTCGTTGTTACTTCCAACTTTTATGAAGACATGCTAAAATTCTACTTTCAGGCTATTCCTCCACCCGACGAAAACAAAGCTTGGCTAAGTCTACCAATTTACACCAAAGGGAGAACACACCGTATTTGCGCGCACTCAGTTTAATAATGTATTGTGTTAGAACTATTTCTTACATGTGTCACTTACCACAAGCGTCTTACAATTCTGTTAACATGAAATAAAAGTATATTATTTTTGGTTACATTGAACTATTACTTATATTTTCTTTATAAATGAAAATATTTCGTGCAACCCGCAAACGACACTACCCATCTACAAAACATCTCCTCCGCTGTAAATTTATTGTTTCATGTGTAGCCGAGTCCCGGGCCGTGTACGTACTCGTTACGGCGCCTTGTCTGTTTGCTGAACATTCGACGTCGTTGGCAGCCTGCACCAATCAGCGACGCGACCATAGAGAATCGCTACAAAACAGCACGTGCGCGTTGATTTCATTTCGTCAATACAGCAAGCGGTGACTATAATTTTATGTCATATGAAGAAACACAATGGCTCGCAGCGAGGCAGATGTGTGTTACTTAGGAGACAATCGTCACGTACCAACGTATTCGGTCAACATCGCAATAATCTGTTTCAACACAATAAATGGACGTGCATTTATTTGTAAAGCGACTGCTTCTCAACGCATCGCTGACATAACACCATCCGTTCACCGCTTACCGTACTGACGACAGCGAATTAACGCGCACGTGTTGTCCTGCTGCGATCGATGTTTCGTTAGATGGGTAATACTGTGTGTTGGTTGAATAGATACGGAAAAATAGGCGCGGGCGGCTCACCCGTGTATTCTCTGTTTTATTATTATAAATTAATTAGTATCAATTATAAATAAAATATAAGTAAAAGTTCAATTTAACCTGAACTAGAAGATACTTTTATTTCATATTGACAGAATTGTAAGACGCTTGTGATACGTGACACGTTTAGGAAACACCCAAACACGTCTTACATGGCGTGATTTTCCAAAGGTTTGATTAAAAAAGTGTGAAGCTACTGTGAATAGACTATACAGGCATTTCACGAGTTTGTTTTGGGCGGGAAACGGGCACGTGCCGAGTCGAGGCTGCTAACGGCTACGGACGCCAGCATCCTGAATAACAGCGAAACTCGAAATTCCGAAGGTCGACGGTCTGGTCCGCCTAGTAAGAGAGGACCCGTGCATGAAGCGGTTTCGTAGAGGTGGATAGTCCTCGGCCCCATCAAGGTGGCACGTACGGATTCAACTCCGTACTATGCTGTTGACAGGTGAGGTGGAACCACCCTTGGGTGATCTCTTTCTATTGGGAGCATTCAACTGCTTCCAATTAGGAGCTCTGATCAAGCTCCACAATTGACATGTTCTGGAACAACGGCCTGGATGAGTGCACCTCCACGTTATGATACCTGACGTGAATATGTCTGAAGTGACAATATCAATGCCTGGAAGTCCTGAATCCTGAGGTGCAGTCTAAATATTAAGAGCTCTGAATGGTGTCTCCTGTTATACCGTATGGGATCAGGCACAGGAGGGTGAGCTCTGAAGATCGTAATTCGCTGCACGAGATTGCAGAAAACATGTGCTACGATGGTTGAACGGTTCCCGCTCGGTTGCGCCGATCGGCCGCGTTGTGAAAGTGGGTCTCTTCTGGGCAAGTCTCGCCGAGAACTGACCAACAAGCACGTTCTGCCGAGCTGAGTTCCACGGCACGTGCGTGTAGCAAGGCTCGGGATCACGATGGAAAACGTGTACGCAACGAACGTGTACATGTAGAAATCACAGAAGGTATTCTTACGAAACGGTTCATTGCCATCGTGTACGTGTCGTGTAGAAAAAGCCTCGACGTGTAGACGTGTATGAAATGTCGATATTTTATTTCATGTCGTGCACGTGAAGTCTTCGGCCAATTATTGTAGGGGGAAGAAAAATAAGTAATCCGTTGCATTTATTTGAGAATCTTAGTTCTAAGTAAAACTTACGTTTTTGTTTTCCACAAATTATTAAAAAATGTCTAAATTTGGTTATTTGCTAATAAATCGCCACGTTAGTAAAATCAAGATAATTTATAGTCGTGTGTGACTGGTTTTACATTAGACGAGTACATTCACTATGAAAGACACATTTTTGTACACGTTCTATGCAGGCATTTCTTACGTACAGGAAATCGATCGTAAACTAAGCTTAATATCCGACTTTTGGATCAGCCGACGGGACTCATAGAGATCGAAGCCACCCCCTCCCCCACACCCCGAAAGGCAAAAAAAAATATTTTTTCTGACACTGTAAAATTACGTAGTACGCTAAGTGGCACTGGTGTCATGGTCGGGGGGAATGGGGGACGAAATTCTACAATTTAGTTTTGTCAAGAGGAATGAANATAAGTGGCACTGGTGTCATGGTCGGGGGGAATGGGGGACGAAATTCTACAATTTAGTTTTGTCAAGAGGAATGAAAACCTCTATAATAATAGAATCGAGAAAAAAATAATTAAAAATAATTTAGGATAGTAACTATACGCTGGTACAGTGTTTTCATTATTCAGATTAAATAATATGAAAAGAGAAATTGCCTCATGGAATGTATTTGACACGTTTCAGCCGTATTCTATTCGAACTCTGTGACTAACCCGTAGTTAACAATGGATAAAGTTAAATATTTTACACTTTTTGAAAGTAGGCTAACTTAAAATTGTAATTTAACTCAGCTATTTTACTGCATTTATAGAGCGATTAAATCCGTTTACAACCATCGCATTCATACTTCATTCATGGTTACTTCCAATTTTTCTGAAGCGCTGCTAAAGTTATACTGTCAGGATATTCCTACGCCTCATATATACTAAACTTTACAAAGTCTAGAAAATTACACCAACGCGGAAACGCACCTCATTTGTGCGCTATTACTTCAATAATATTTTACATGAGAATTATTTCTTACTTGACATCNTCGGCCGCGTTGTGAAAGTGGGTCTCTTCTGGGCAAGTCTCGCCGAGAACTGACCAACAAGCACGTTCTGCCGAGCCGAGTTCCGCGGCACGTGCGTGTAGCAAGGCTCGGGATCGCGATGGAAAACGTGTACGCAACGAACGTGTACATGTAGAAATCACAGAAGGTATTCTTACGAAACGGTTCATTGCCATCGTGTACGTGTCGTGTAGAAAAAGCCTCGACGTGTAGACGTGTACGAAATATCGATTTTTTATTTCATGCCGTGCACGTGAAGTCTTCGGCCAATTATTGTAGGGGGAAGAAAAATAAGTAATCCGTTGCATTTATTTGAGAATCTTAGTTCTAAGTAAAACTTACGTTTTTGTTTTCCACTAATTATTAAAAAATGTCTAAATTTTGTTATTTGCTAATAAATCGCCACGTTAGTAAAATCAAGATAATTTATAGTCGTGTGTGACTGGTTGTACATTAGGCGAGTACATTCACTATGAAAGACACATTTTTGTACACGTTCTATGCAGGCATTTCTTACGTACAGGAAATCGATAGTAAACTAAGCTTAATATCCGACTTTTGGATCAGCCGGCGGGACTCATAGAGATCGAGGCCACCCCCTCTCCCACACCCCGAAAGGCAAAAAAAAATATTTTTTCCGACACTGTAAAATTACGTAGTACGATAAGTGGCACTGGTGTCATGGTCGGGGGGAATGGGGGACGAAATTCTACAATTTAGTTTTGTCAAGAGGAATGAAAACCTCTATAATAATAGAATCGAGAAAAAAATAATTAAAAATAATTTAGGATAGTAACTATACGCTGGTACAGTGTTTTCATTATTCAGATTAAATAATATGAAAAGAGAAATTGCCTCATGGAATGTATTTGACACGTTTCAGCCGTATTCTATTCGAACTCTGTGACTAACCCGTAGTTAACAATGGATAAAGTTAAATATTTTACACTTTTTGAAAGTAGGCTAACTTAAAATTGTAATTTAACTCAGCTATTTTACTGCATTTATAGAGCGATTAAATCCGTTTACAACCATCGCATTCATACTTCATTCATGGTTACTTCCAATTTTTCTGAAGCGCTGCTAAAGTTATACTGTCAGGATATTCCTACGCCTCATATATACTAAACTTTACAAAGTCTAGAAAATTACACCAACGCGGAAACGCACCTCATTTGTGCGCTATTACTTCAATAATATTTTACATGAGAATTATTTCTTACTTGACATCGCCAACACACATATTTTCTCTCGTTTTATATCCGTATTAATTATAATACAATATTATAATTTATAAACTATATGTAAATGTTCAATTTAACTATATAATATTTTTATGTTACATAAGCAAAACGTTTGCAATACGCGACACACTTAGAAGAGAAGCAAACACGTCCTACCCACATGGGGTGATTTTTCAGAGGTTGATTCAAAAAGTGTGAAGATAGAAGAAANAACGCGGAAACGCACCTCATTTGTGCGCTATTACTTCAATAATATTTTACATGAGAATTATTTCTTACTTGACATCACCAACACACATATTTTCTCTCGTTTTATATCCGTATTAATTATAATACTATATTATAATTTATAAACTATATGTAAATTTTCAATTTAACTATATAATATTTTTATGTTACATAAGCAAAACGTTTGCAATACGCGACACACTTAGGAGAGAAGCAAACACGTCCTACCCACATGGGGTGATTTTTCAGAGGTTGATTCAAAAAGTGTGAAGATAGAAGAAANAAGAGAAGCAAACACGTCCTACCCACATGGGGTGATTTTTCAGAGGTTGATTCAAAAAGTGTGAAGATAGAAGAAACTACGAATAGACTATAGCCTGTTTTTGTTTTTTATTTATTGTGAAATCTGGTTTTTTACGTACAGTTTTTATAGTGTTCTCAATAGTGTTGGGTTTTCGATAAAGCATTAACCACTTGAATCCAGTCAACGGTATTCGAAATCAGCACAACGTATCCAAATAATAGACACTCAAACCACTAATATTTTAATATTATACTATTACAGTAACAATTTACGTATTTCTCGTTTAATCGTTCTGTCAATTACGTACACCGTTTATTTTTCTGAGGAACATAATTTCACATGTTACAAAGCTGCCGTTCTTACTCGGGTTTTCTCTGTGGAGTAACGAAAAATTAAATTCCGTCTTGTTACTCAGATATTTGTCATTAAAACAACAGAACCGATTTTGTATGAATGTAATCTGTAAAAATGAACTACTATTTCGCAAACGACGAACTGGACCAATAGGAAAACTTCGCAGCTCTTACGAAGGAGTTAGTTGTATTCTTTAGGCTAGGGCAAAAACGCCAGTGAACGCGATTTAAACGCCCACAAAATAATATAATCTTTGCATCACCGGTTGATCATAACTAGGGCCAGTGACTTTTCGCGTAAAAATCGGAGCACACAGTAGACTTCAATACTATATACACACCTTAGCTGTGGTTATTCCTCCATTGGCTGCTGGTGCCATGACCGTCTTTGACCAACCCACTCACGACTAAGTAACGCCAACAATGAACCTTTGTGATTCGTGCGCAAACGGTTAACACGGGCCAGAACATTCTTTAGCCAATCAAAGAAGCTGGACGACCGTACAATGCTTTGGACAGTATCTTGTCTCGAAATCTTTTCGCGAAATATCACTGCCCCTAGTCATAACAAATCCTGGCACACTTTCAAGTGTTGGCAATCCAAGTTTAGCTAATATAAAGTATCATTACATAATTAGCTGACGCGCAGTATTGTTTGCGAATAATTGATTGCATTTCATAATGTGTTGGCACTCACTAGTTGTCAAAAACAGTGCAAGATATATCAAGTAGACTATAATGGTCGAGCACGCTGGGCACGAACCCCACTTCTCGAAGAAACGTCGCCGTGGACAATAATGAAACTGTGTTCTTTCAAACGTTTTCACGACAGAACATTTGTTCAAACTATCACACATACAGTATCGCACACAACTTGGCTATTTTAAACAAAATCTTTAAGAACATACTTTCTTCAAGTAATGCTTCAAGTTTTAGATATAATGTGTTAAGAGCCTGTCGCACTGTCAAATTTTTCCGTAAAATTGCTTCAAATACGTTGGCCAAATAAAATTAAATTTTTTTAGACGTGCCTGAATCGCCATTAAAGTTGGATGGCTCTAGTTTCCATCAAACATTTTGAAAATTGGACGAGTTCTAAAATGTTTTTGATGTTCGACGGACTCAGCCAATCAGAATCACGCACGACAAAACTGGCCGTTTTCGACAAAACAGAACTTTAAAATGGCGAACAATTGCTGGAAATGAAATAAGGTTATGAAGATAATTTATTTAAATAAAAGAGCACTTTTGAAATCAACCTTTGAAAAATGTCTCTGACCCTACATGCAAGCATGCATACATCCAATAAACTCGGTAATGTCGGAGGAAAAGTAGTTACATGTTCGAACGTAGTTTTAAAAACGCCAGGCAAACATTTGTAAATACTGAAATGACTAATTTTGCTTTTCTTCTGTTTTTTTTCCTAAAGCACGCAAGAGTAAAAATTTGCGAATTTGAAAAAAAAAAATTCAATTTTCTAATAATTTTAATTTCACTTGACCGACGCGTGAATAAAGTGGTCAGGCACACGGCAATGCTAATTTTGCATATGACGGAAGAATACACAAGGTGCATACAAGTAGATCTTAAGCAAAGCTTTCAAAAGCTCTCAGTTTACCGTGAACAGCCTATACATTTCATTTAGTAGATTGCACGGAAACAAAACGGCCGTCTAACTTTGAAAATAATTTCTGAATAAGTATTCAAACTAGATCCTCCCAGTAAAAATTTTGACAGCGTGATACATTTTTTAACATATTCAACATATTTTGGTCAAATTTGTTGAATGGAAAAATTTGGTGTATATTTCGACTTCAAATTTTATTGTCAAATATATCTGAAGGCGAAAATTTGACACAGCGACAGTGGCGTTACTAAACGGCAAATAGCAGATTTTAAAACTGTTACGAACACACCTATTAAGATCTTATAGTGATGTGTAGAAGAGGCTAATAAAAAAAAATCTCCAGGACTACGTAATTGGCAACTTGTGAAAAATTACTTGGGAAAACATCATTTGGATTTATGTTTTACGTTTGCCTCACATCTTATGAAATTTTCTCCGTGCACGTTGCGGTACATTTAAATTTAATTTAATTATTGCGAAATGTTTACATTTGGAGTGGTGATGTAAATATTGACAGAATATGACTCCCATCTTTATTAAAATGTTACTTCATTTATCAAACAGGCAGACTCAGAATACACAAAGATAATCAACAGTGATATTAATCTTAATAAAACACAACAGTAAACTGATATACAGAGCAGACCTCTAATTAATCGAGCTCGTGATGTTTTATCGGAAGACTATGTTTTGGCATCCTCGCATGATGCGCAGGATCGTTTGTCGAGGAAAGGATTCACTTGCGTAATATTTTCTGCAGACTTGACAGGTTTTTGACGGCCGCTGCAAGCTTACTTGTGCCAGCTACCTCGTGTACGTTTTTCTCGGTGTAGGCAGTTCACGGTAAAGTGAGCACTTTTGAGGCCCTAGTTACTTTTTTTCCTTTCAGCCATTTTTTATCCTTTAACCACCTTTTAAAATACATATCGACATGTAAGTAATACATGAAGTGTGTATATTCCACAGCACTCGGAAGTTAACGTTTAAAGCCAAAATAAAAACTATTTTAGATTATCATTCCAAATGAGAGGCTTTCAAAAGTGCTCACTTTACCGTGAATAGCCTATAACAGTAGGTCAGCAAGTGAATGTTTTAATACCGGATGTCCGGAAACTGTCGTATGAAAATACCAAGTCGTGAAAACAACAAGTATTCTAAGGCCATTATTATAAATTGCCTTATAGTTGTGCCTCATATTGCGTTGCGCCCGAATAGACAGTTGAAGTTGAGCGTTTGGCAACATTGCATCGGAGTCGTGCTGCGCTTGTCGCCATAGGAGTACAGTAGCAGGTACGCTGTTAACAACCCCAACTACAGTTTAATCAAATGGAAATCAGCACAATCGTCCTGATTGGTTTTATTCTAAGTAAACTTTTACATTTGTAATTCTTAACAGATATTTATTTTAATTATGTGCCCCTTTATTGTCACGTTTCCTTTACGAACGAACCAAAACAGGTACAATTACTTTCTCAAATGAGTGCCGATACTTTTTGAGTAATGTGCAGATATGAATTGAACATTCACTTGGCATAAAATCCGCATTACTTGAACGATTGTAAACTAAGGTGCGTGTCACACAGTTGGGGGATTTGAACTGTAAACCATACGCTCGTTCACCAAATGAAAACGCACAGCACGCCTTCCCGCTGAGCTATTACAGCGGCACACTTACTGCCGTCCGTTCACGGTTACTTCACACTTTTCTGAAGACCTGCTAAATTCTATTTCCAGAATATACCTCCGCCTTGTGCAAACAAAGCTTAGAAAATTACGTCGAAGGGACAACGCGCGACGCATTCGTGCGCACTCAGTGAAATAATATTTTGCATAAGAACTATTTCTTACTAGCCGTTACCAACACACCTATTACCTATCTGTTCTTATTCATATTAATTTTAAATTAAATTTTATAATTTGTTGATAAATTATAAGTAAAAGTTCAATTGGATCAGAAATAAGGTATTTTTATGTTAACAGAAGTATAAAAGGCTTGTGATTAATGATATTTAGGAAACGAGCAAACATCTCGTAGATGGGGTTATTTTCCAAAGGTTTGATACAAAAAGAGTCAAGATGCCGTGAATAGAATATAGCCTATCCGCGGTTTCTTCACGCGTTTTGAATCAAACCTTTGAAAAATCACTCCTTAGTATGACGTGTCTGGTTGCTTCCTAAATATGGCTTGTATCACAAGTGTTTTACAATTCTGTTGACATAAAAGTATCTCATTTTTGATTAAATTGAACTGTTACTTACATTTTGTTTAAAAATTATAATATTTTATTTGTAATTAATCTGAATAAAAAGAGGGAGAAAATAGGTGCGTTGGTAATGCCTAGTAAGAAATAGTTCCCAAGTAAAACATTACACTGAGTGCGCACGAATGCGGTGCATCGTGCCTTTCGTGTAATTTTCTCGACTCCGTTACGCTTCGTTTGCACGAGGCGGAGGAATATCGTAGAAGTAGAACTTTAGCAGGGCTTCAAAAAATTTGGAAGTGACTGTGAATTGACTATGGACGAGGATGGGTAGTTAATGGCTTGTAGTAAGCAAAGCGGGCACGTTGCTTTGCCGTCCACACCTGCAGCCAGGCAGCTGAAGGTCGGCGCGGAGGCCGTGAGAAAGGCTGGGATGGAGTCGGCGCGCTGACCTGCCCCAACAGGGCGAAGGGTACGGTGGCGCATTCCTGGGCGGCAGATGCGCGGCCCGCGTGGCCCCCCGCACACGCACGCACGCACGCACGCGCCGCCACGCACTGGAGCCGACACCGCGTCTCTCTCCCGGGGTTGCCAGAGTCTCGTGGCAAGATTATACGACCCCGAGGTTCAAGCTACACGCTAATACACGCCATGTACACTTGTAAGGCGAACACATTTTCTCAAAGACGATAGAAGCATTTCCTTTGAACTCGCCAAACCCCTCACAATTTACTCTTGTTTAAATGGCCTTGTATTATGTTTACCCGATACAATACTAGTGTTTTCCAATTCTCATTTTTCTAAACAAATGATTGTATAATATAATTTAATGGTCAAAATTAACAACGTATGTATGTAAATTTGATTTCATTTAGCGCTTCGTAAACTTTAAAGCTAAAAAATAAATTGTAAATGCGTAAATAAATAAAGTTTTTATAATACACAAATTACGTATCCAACGTCGAAATAAATATTTAATAAATTAAACAGCACTAAACTATCATAAGCATTTATTGGGAATGTAGTTTAACTGGAAATAATATGAATTTTACTGCACATCTTATCATTCATGACATACTTTCTGGCANTAAAGCTAAAAAATAAATTGTAAATGCGTAAATAAATAAAGTTTTTATAATACACAAATTACGTATCCAACGTCGAAATAAATATTTAATAAATTAAACAGCACTAAACTATCATAAGCATGTATTGGGAATGTAGTTTAACTGGAAATAATATGAATTTTACTGCACATCTTATCATTCATGACATACTTTCTGGCAAGATTCCCACATACGAAAATCCGGGAGTGGCCCCTCCGGGAGTCGAACCCGGTTCGCCGAGGTAGGAGGCGAGTAGTCTAACCACTACACCACCGTGACCACATGAAAAGAAATGAATTCCGATATTGGCTACCCTGATAAGACAATCTAGGAAACCTAGCTTCGTCAAAGTAAACGTTGTCTAGGTAATGACTTAAGTTTTAAGTTTCTTTTTCTTACTGTTAATCCAGTTAGAAACTGGTATATATTATTTCGGGATTGATTTTAATACTTTCTACAATCAGGCACTGAAGACTGGCGACTCCTCATTTTTTAAACATCTTTGTATTTTAAACGTACTTCAACAAACCAAATCGAAAATCAACGATCGTGTCTCGGTTTAACATAACACCAGACAATTAACAAAGCATTTAAGTGGAACAGGGCAGCACATGTGCAAATATCGACTGTAGTTACAACATTTTCGTTGTTTGTATTTGCTATATATTAAAAGCGAAGTTAGTTTTCTAACAACCTCGTAGTTATAAACTGAGCAAATGTATGTTGGTTGTTCCTAAGTTTATAATTTCTAAATATGAATACAGTTACACTGTATTTCTGGTGTTGGCAACACGGCTGTGACTTGAGAAAATAGTGGATATAAATGGCCTGTCTAGTGTCACCCCCCCCCTCCCCCTGGTAGCTTCCTCCTCCATGTTGCAGAGCAAAACCCTAGGCCGGGACCACACACGGCGATTTCGCCGCAGCAGTACAACCACCACTCAGTACACAAGAATACAGAGGTGAAATAACCGCTTATTCGGCGAATTCCAGCTGCAAACACCACCAAAATGGCGCCCCATGCCAGTAATATGTCGGAACGCCGTTCACCAATAAGCGCCTGGTGACTTACTTGCAATTTAAGTAGCCCAGCCAATAGAGTACATTTCGCAGCACGCGGTGGCCAATCAGACACAAGATCCGTTCCCAGACCCACGCAATACCAATCAGAGAACGAGTACAGCAACATCAAAGGAACCGTCACGCCATTTTGTCTTTGTGTGTTTATTTACTCTGTGACAACACGTTGGTTTTTAATGGGAGCGTGGAAACAGTGCGGCGCGCGCAGGGCTGCCAGCTATCTATTTTATATTATACAGCTTGAATCCTGAAATTATACAAAATCCGGCATGGTTATACAAAATAAGGGGACGAAAGGAATAACGTAAGTAAAATATTAATAAGCCCTTTTTTTTTACAACTTAAGACGCTGACGGCCAACGTGTCGGTATAGCTAACATTGACCAATGACATACAGGGATGGNTTTTTTTTTACAACTTAAGACGCTGACGGCCAACGTGTCGGTATAGCTAACATTGACCAATGACATACAGGGATGGGTGGCACTAATACTATGCATGTGCATGAATACCCATTCTCACACTCACCACGCACGACCCAACTATCAATATAACTGTTTCTGGCACACGTTCATTATACATTTCTGAGATAAATGGTTTAAAATGGATGATTTCTATAATAAAGTGCTGTACATTATGCAAAGACGATACAGAGGGTAGTCAAATTATACCGATTTCGTATCGAACTATAGAATCCTGCAGTCCGGTGTGGCAGCGCCACCACACAACCGCACTACCGCACTTAAGAGAGCAGCTACAGGTACGTGGGAGCGTCCACGCAGTATGACTACGTTGCGGTGCGGTGCGTTTCGAAATTGTTGACGCTGATAAGTTTATTCAGTGCGTGACAATTCGTGAAACAAACCAATAGACATACAACAACACTAGAAACNTGTTGACGCTGATAAGTTTATTCAGTGCGTGACAATTCGTGAAACAAACCAATAGACATACAACAACACTAGAAACAATTTTTTGGGTAGTTCCGTATGTTATTTAAAAAAAAAAATTTGATGTCTTCCCTTTTATTTGCCTCACAATCATTGTGGGAAAGAAAGCTACCAATGCTTTCTAACCAGTGGTTCTTTAAGTAGACCAGAAACTTCAAGCGCGCAGGATTATTGCAGTTTTGATTACGTAACTACACTATACAAAAAACCAGAAGTCTTGACACTCATGCATATTCATGGGAAGCTCAGCTCAACAAATAATACCAGCGATCATGTGTGTGGGTTGACCGAGAATGTGTGGACTGAGGTTAAGGAGTGCGGCGAAATAGCAGTGGCCTGCAAGAAACTGTGCTCTAGCTGACCTTAAGCTCAAGTACAGGTCATATTTTGGTCAAACGTTGTTCACAGTAAGGTGAGCACTTTTTAAAATCAACCTTCAGACAAAATTACTGCCAGAAATTGTGTGTTCACAACAAAAAAAAATAGACACAGAGCCCACTGTTATGAAATGGTGTGATCAGGCCTTAGCTGAACGGCTTGCCTGATCACACCTTCAAACATTAAACCGGGACACGAGCGTCATTGCAACAACACCTTGCGAAAGAAGACAGCTGGAGAAATCCCTTCTACCGGTCACTAAACGGGGCCGAAGAAATATATTAAACAACGCGCCTGATATAGGCCGGCGTAACACCCGGAACGGCGTCTTTTGTCGTCGACCCGAGCAGAGAGAAGACCACGGAAGATGGGTGTGTCCAGCCGTCGTTAACCGTCTCGTAGAATCAGCTTCCGGCAACATTAACAAGGTGATGACTTTCCAATTAGACAGTAATAGTAATGACGTCACCGAATAACATTTAAGATAAATTAACTAGCATCTTGGTATTCAATTTAAAGCTCTCCCGATCAATAGTCATTTAAATATTATTGTATAATCGTTCTGTTAATAAAACTCATCTTATACTGTTGTGCTCTACCGAATCATGAATCATTATTTCAGCTACAACCCCAGCAACTTTCACGTACGAATGGCTATAAAAGCCAGTTCGTAACACCACGATATAAACCTTGTGTGAAATTCCGCCGCCGATCTCTCATGTGCTCCCGAAGGCAGTNGGCAGTAATAGTAATGACGTCACCGAATAACATTTAAGATAAATTAACTAGCATCTTGGTATTCAATTTAAAGCTCCCGCGATCAATAGTCATTTAAATAGTATTGTATAATCGTTCTGTTAATAAAACTCATCTTATACTGTTGTGCTCTACCGAATCATGAATCATTATTTCAGCTACAACCCCAGCAACTTTCACGTACGAATGGCTATAAAAGCCAGTTCGTAACACCACGATATAAACCTTGTGTGAAATTCCGCCGCCGATCTCTCATGTGCTCCCGAAGGCAGTTGGTTCACGAGAACGGGAACTGAGGTTCCCGTAACTCGTTTAAGTGGGTTTGCTAAACAAGTTTGCAGCCCGACAGACTTGAGACAAATCACTGAGCCGGCAGCGGGCTGCAATTGTTATGTTTGAGTTGGCCTCCGGGCTCTTATTTAGAGCCGTTAGCCACTGTTGCTATCTTAATAACTTCACACATAGCTGTGGGAGTGAAGCTCCTCACCATTCTCCCGACTGGCGTGTTGTAGTGTCGTGATGTCTGTATAACACGTTGCAGTGTTGTCAGCTAATGGCTAATTAAACTCGTGTGTAGTATGTAGGCGAGTCCCTGCAACCCGAGAGGTTTAAATTAGATAATAGTTATACACATCGTGTAAGTACCTACCTGCACCGGGTTCCAGTATGTATTTCATAAAACTAATTTTCCTTCTGTATTGACGTACTCTGTACCGGTAGCACGAGCTTTCTGTCTTTGGTTGTAAATCCATTTAGATTTATTTCCTCTTCGCTTCCCTTTAATTTAATTTTCATAGTTAGCAGCGTCATCACTAACCATATGTGTAGCCATCCCGTTTTGTTTTGTACTACACTGGCATCAAGTGGCGAAATCTATAAACTCTGTATGCTTTAAGAATTTCCCAACTCCTGGATGGTGAAGAGGAAAGAGATTTGGGCGGCTCTTAACAGCGAGGCCTTGAGAGCTCCAATACCTGGAGTTGGGACGTTTTTCAACAACATGGAATTTTCAGACTTGCATATTACATGTAATGAAATGGAGTTGGGTCTTTCTTTTCCAATTTCACGACATTCAACTACCTATATGTGTTTATATCACATTTTGGCCAAAATGGGCAGGTGGCACGTTCTTCAAGTCATGGATTCAATTCTCTTTTGAGTACATGCAAATCCATGAAGGTACATACACGCATGATGAGTTCCTGTAGACTTGATGTGCAATGATGAATAGCATGATGTTACAAAAACGACGTAGTTGGCGTCAGCTTAACCACCACTGAAAGCTTATGTCAGAAATTATTCAACGCTTAACTGATACACAGATTTAAAGGGTAATTTTAGAGTCACTATAAATTAAGTTATTTTGTATTACCTGACTGACAACTAAGTAAAATACACTATCAATCGCTGACTTGGAACAACACTAAAGATGAAGTCGACTGATTTTCGTCTTCTGCGACCTCACCAACTGCCAGTAGAACTACCATCACGTCAGCGAAGAGGACTTATTTTTTAACGTTTGGTTTGCCAACAGACACATGCATAAAATAAATTTTGTGTGATTTGAATATACAGTTAGGCCCACTCAAAATCAACTAGAGGATCTGTACTAATATTTCAAATCATTTACGTGTCTACTGTTTGTCCAAGTTCGTGATTTTTAGTTTCAGTGGCAAAAAAGAAAGATCATTGTTGGACTAAAATATTGGTTACTGTACAGCTGGTATTCGCTCTCTACAGTATGTTACGTCTACGGCTAAGAGTAGTCTAATTCACTATATATTGGTTTAAATCACTTAAACACAATTTGGACACCAAAGTACTGATCCGGTTTAATTTTTGTAGATTGATACTGACATAATATGAATAGGTGAAGCTATTTTTCGTGTTCAAGTGTACATAATTAATTTTTTTTGATTCAACTTATTAATTTTTCATCGCACGGATAATCATATATGGGTCAAACACTTTGCTATGTGTTATTTTTGTGCATCAAAATAAGTTTGTTGCATATATGTAAGTTGTTCAATCAGTCGTTTATGCCAGGAAACTTGTTTAAAAACTTTGTCCTCTACTAACTGTTTCAATCCAGTCCGAGTCTATTAAATGAAAGACTGGTAAGAATTTTGGTAATTTGAAATGTTTTCTAAAGAATTTAACTGAGGTGAGAATCCCTTGCTTAGCTCAGTATCTCTACATTTAATTTTTAAATTATTAAGTTTACAAAATCTATTTTATTTTATGTTTAAATTGCAAGTGGTGGTATTTTCATACGTGTCATCACAGTATAAATGATGAAAAATCAGTGAATAAATATTATTACAGGGAACAACTTCGGAATTTCACGTCCCGCGAGAGATGAAATCTCAGACCGCCTGTTAAGTTTGACGGTACACGAATCCATTGCATCAGAGCATCCATCATTCATAGCTGCAAGAGACCGAATAAGGCATTCGTAGCAGTGTGAGCCACAAAGCCAAGTTCAGTGAACACATAGCATGCCCTGATGGCGCATTCGACAAACCCTTGCCCAGCTGTATTAGTTTGAGGGAGGGTGCATCGTCGGCCTCCAACAGGCAGGTTTGACTTTTTGGCGCATTGCAAACCATTTGAACAATTTTGCCTACATTGTGAGTCGGTGTTGGAAAAAGTGGGAACATGAGGCTAAACACACCCGTTGAGAAGGCTCGGGTCGACCCCGGTGGACCACCAGCAGGGAAGATAGTTTCATCATGCGAGAGGCTGTAAGCACTCCAGAGGCGTTGTTGCACTCCATCCAGGGACATGTTACGGCAGCTGGGGATATGCCTGTGTCCACCAGTGCCATATACAGGCGGCTAGCAGAGCGGTATCTGTCGTCGCGGCGTCCCTTACCAGTGACGTGTACCATTATGAGCATCGACAAGCTTGTGTGACCTTCTGCCGGTAACGGGCAGCATGGTAGCTTGCGGATTGGTGACGAATGGTGTTCAGCGACGAATCACGGTTTTGTCTAAATACAGATGACCGCCGAATTCGAGTCTGGAGACGTCCTGGCCAGCACCGTGATCCACGCTTCATTGTAGAGCGCCTCAACGAGAGGTGTCATCGTGTGGGGTGCCATTTCTTACGATTCCTGAAACCCACTGGTGGTGTTTGAAGGAACCCTGACGGCGATGCGATACATCCAAGAAATTCTGTGACCATACGCGTTACTCTTCCTGGGGAAGCTTGACAACCGCATTTTCCATCAGGATAATGCCCAGCATTACACAGCACGGGTATCTCTAGCCTATCTTCGTGACGTCAACATGCTTGCTTGGCCAGCAAGGTCCCCAGATCTCTCGCCCATCGAGGACGTTTGGGATTAGATTGAAAGACAACTTCAGCCAGCGGCATCTTCAGCGGATTCGGTCGGCCAGTCAACTGTGACAGGATCTTTCCCAGGAGAACATCCGACGTCTGTATGCCTTCATTCCCGACCGTATCGCCCCTGTCTCAGTGCTATGGGTGGTCCGACACCATACTAAGGCCATCCTGCAAGTGTTGGTTCCCTGCAATAAATGCTTGGTGTGGTACAATACTTAAATGTTTTCTGTATATGTACTTACTATCATATCCTGTGCTTGTATAAACTATTTACAATAAAGTGAGCACTTTTTAAGGGCCTCCCAACCGGTATTAACAACTAATAAATAGTTTTATTGCAGCCTTAGACGTTAACTTTTGAGAGTGCTGAAATGTTTACATTGTGTTTATTAGTCACATTGCAATGTTTATATTAAAAAGTGGCAAAAAAATAAAAATTGGTTGCAAAGAAAAATTTAGCAGGGCCATAAAATGTGCCTACTTTACCGTGAATAGCCTACAACTCTTACGTGCCCCTGCGAAGGCACTTTCAGGGTGATAAATTTATTTTTGCAAATGAGTGTAATTAGGAAACAATCAAACCATACAAGAGGTGATTTTTCAAAGGTTTGATTCAAAAAGTGTGAAGATACCGCAAACAGACTCTAGCCGTCTAAACTACGTAAATGTGTCAAGATTAGGACTGGTGATGTAATAAGAAATTTTTGCCGATGGTGTTGAAAAGNATGAGGTGATTTTTCAAAGGTTTGATTCAAAAAGTGTGAAGATACCGCAAACAGACTCTAACCGTCTAAACTACGTAAATGTGTCAAGATTAGGACTGGTGATGTAATAAGAAATTTT
This sequence comes from Clitarchus hookeri, assembly GCA_002778355.1. Classification (NCBI taxonomy): domain Eukaryota; kingdom Metazoa; phylum Arthropoda; class Insecta; order Phasmatodea; family Phasmatidae; genus Clitarchus; species Clitarchus hookeri. The sequence goes on along the minus strand of NQII01002647.1, from coordinate 146,729 downwards.
TGCCGATGGTGTTGAAAANGCCGTCTAAACTACGTAAATGTGTCAAGATTAGGACTGGTGATGTAATAAGAAATTTTTGCCGATGGTGTTGAAAAGTACTTACGCGTCACACTTTCTGTACTACTTATACTTCATTCCCGCCCTCTTCCTGTCAATTTGATTTTCGTTTATTAGAACATGCGTTTTTAATTTTCTAAGGTTGTAATTGGAACACCACGATAGTCAACTGTTTAGCACGCAGTGCCCCTGTCTGTCGTACATCAAAACTTGACTGATGCCAGACACATGTTTAATAATTATTTGAAAACCAAAAACACTAGAGTTCTTCAAATAAACCGCTTATCTTCCTGAAACCACATTTAAAGCACGGTTTAACATTAAACGCATTCGTGTATTACAATCACTTCTGTTGTGTACACCTAACTTGGTGTCGATTTGGTAAATTGTAAGCGTCGATGTCTACAAAAACGCAACACGCAATTNCTGTTGTGTACACCTAACTTGGTGTCGATTTGGTAAATTGTAAGCGTCGATGTCTACAAAAACGCAACACGCAATTAAAAAAAATATGTTGGCCACGTGACCATTTTGTTAATAAAAAAAGTGTAAATTGGAACACAGGCTCAGTTTCGCCGTAGGTAAACATTGCACTGTAGGCTACTGTGGAAGAGNCTGTTGTGTACACCTAACTTGGTGTCGATTTGGTAAATTGTAAGCGTCGATGTCTACAAAAACGCAACACGCAATTTAAAAAAATATGTTGGCCACGTGACCATTTTGTTAACAAAAAAAGTGTAAATTGGAACACAGGCTCAGTTTCGCCGTAGGTAAACATTGCACTGTAGGCTACTGTGGAAGAGAAACAAACTAGCTTGGCAGCGAGCCAGGGTTTGTACAGCGCGCGCTCGGGGAGTGGGAGAACCAGTTGGAGCAGCTCGCGAGGTGACCTCACGCACAGCAAAGGAAGGAAGGCCTCGGAGGCAGCAGCTGCCGGCGGACCGACGTGTCCCGACAGGAAGACGCGGTTATCGCACCTCTGGCGGCGAAGAGGTGATCCGTCTTGCGAGACCCCACCCACACCTCCTCATTCCATTGTGAGGCGTCTCGGTGTCGCCAAAGCAAAGCACCAGCACCCCCTTTTCAAACACGAACACGTGCGCGCGACGTCTCCGCCGGACGGGTGAGGAATGGGTCCAGAGGAGGCCCAGAAGAGGGCACAATGTAGTCGAGAGACTGCGGGTTGACAATGCACGGCGACCTCTTCCTTCTGGACCACCTGCCTGTTAGCCGCGCCGTGGCCAGCGCCTCCCACAGCCCGTTCTTGGCACCGCAGCATGTGTCCAATCGCAATGTCCGGTTAACGACTGAAGACAGCGCGTACTTGCGCATTTGCACACTTTGTAATTGTTGGCGGCAGCTGAGGGCGGATGCAGAACTGTCTTAAGCACCTGTCACACTGTCGAATTTTCCCCTTCAAATGTGTTTGACAATACAATTTGAAGACAAAATACGACCATCGAATTTTCCTCCCAACAAATTCTATCAAATAACCTTGAATGTGTATNAATACAATTTGAAGACAAAATACGACCATCGAATTTTCCTCCCAACAAATTCTATCAAATAACCTTGAATGTGTATGAAAATGTGACACACTGTCAAATATTTTTACTAAAAGGTTAAAACTAAATTTTTATTTAAAAACTACTCTCGAAGTCAGATAACGCTGTTGTATTTCCAAGCAGTATATAACAGGAAAAAATGTAACGAATGTTGTGATTTATTTTCACTTCTTTACTGAATTAAATTTTCGTTTATCAGAAATATATTTTGTACAATGAAATTTACAATGTGCAATATTCACTTAAAATACCATTCATGCTCAGACAGCTTCTCAATAAATTAATTATCTTCATTACCNAATACAATTTGAAGACAAAATACGACCATCGAATTTTCCTCCCAACAAATTCTATCAAATAACCTTGAATGTGTATTAAAATGTGACACACTGTCAAATATTTTTACTAAAAGGTTAAAACTAAATTTTTATTTAAAAACTACTCTCGAAGTCAGATAACGCTGTTGTATTTCCAATCAGTATATAACAGGAAAAAATGTAACGAATGTTGTGATTTATTTTCACTTCTTTACTGAATTAAATTTTCGTTTATCAGAAATATATTTTGTACAATGAAATTTACAATGTGCAATATTCACTTAAAATACCATTCATGCTCAGACAGCTTCTCAATAAATTAATTATCTTCATTACCCTATTTCGTTTCCAGTAATTGTTCGTTATTTTAAAGTTTCGTGACTTCGGAAACACTCGTGTTTGTCATGCACGATTCTGATTGGCCGAGCTCGTCAAACATCAAAAAATGTTTGGAACCGGTCCAAACTTAAAATTTTTGATGGAAACTGAAGCCGTTCAACTTTATCAGACAGATATGTCGGTGCTTATGACGTTTCGGTGAGTTCACAACTGTCCAACTTTATTTCACCAACTTATTGGAAGTAGTTTGATGGAAAAAATTTGACAGTGTGACAGGGGCTTTAAGGAGAATGGTGCACGAACGTCTTATACTTGCCTAATCTTTAATACAAGTTATCTTTCAGATGATTTTTCATAATTTTTGGCACGACAAGACATAAATAGTAAATCTGAATACCTTCTTATGCATTGTAAGATATTCACAGTGTTTTGACATGCCACAATGCAAACATATGCGGGATTAATTTTTTTTTAATTTGAAGAAATAGTTCTTACAAGTAATTTTTACATTTTGAACTGATATGTCGTAAAAATACGAAACAGTGAATTTTTTGGTGAGCGGTACCCTTAAAGGGTGCACGAAAGTAGTTTATTTACCAAATTTTCGTCATAAGTTGCAGGGGCGTAGGAACGTTTAAAGAAGTGGAGGGGCGAAAATGTTATCATTATAGTGGACAACTCTTCCAATATCTTTGCAGCAGACACACATGTAATATAAGGATTCATTGCCTTTTTTTATAAATAACTCTCAGATCCGTAAGTTTAAAACGCCTTATGCGTACAGAAAAAAAACACCGCATAATACGTATGCGCCTATGTGCCAGCAATTAATACGTTAGTGCAGGGAATTCAAATAGTGTTCAAATATTTGCATTCCAAACACCTTGGTTTAATTTTCTTAAACGGTTGGTTCTGAAATGGCCTATGATGTTAACCAACTATAAATGTTTAAGCAAAAGAAGAATATTTTTTAATTAACAGTTTGATATACTAAGAATTAATTTTTTGTTAAACTGTAATGTTAACCTTTTACAGGACTTCACAGGTCAGATTTTATGGAAATGTAAATTTTTAAGTATATTTTATGTTAAGCAGATTATATACTCTACATTATATATATATATTTCAAATGACACAATGCTGCAACCAGAGACAAACAATTTTTATTGTAAAAGCTTCTTGGTTAATGGACAACATTTCGATTTAAAAAATCATTCCTTATTCTCAGTACACGTATCTACCTACATAACTATCACAGGTCATCCACCCCCACAGGGAAAACAGGGAAAAGTAAGGGAATTTCACGTGACAGGGTAAAGTCAGGGAAATATCAGGGAATTTTCCCCTGGGTCAGGGAAAACGTAAATAATTGCTACTCTGCAAAAGTTGTTAGGTGTGTGAATACAGGATAGTGTAAATATAAGCATATGTGTTTTAAAATTTCAATTTTTAATTTTATGAACTGGCAATAATACACCTTTGTCAAGCGACATATGGCATAAATGTACAAAATAAAGTATTTTTGTGTTTGTTATGGGCACTCATGTGAAGTCAATAAATAGCGTGTATCACGAGAAATATCGATGGTCTGAATAAAATGTTGGCCCTGCTTTTTGGTATGTTGTTTCTGACACTTATAGAATATTTGTTCTGTCTTTGGTGAAAAAATATGGTATTGGAAGGTTTCGATCCTGAAAATAGGTGAGGGAAAATTGTAAGATTCTGCCTGGAAAACAGGGAACAGTCAGGGAATTCCATAATGGAATTTCAGTGGACATCTTGTACCATGTATGCCGTACACAGTCATCCCCCGTTCATTATATTCAGTCATTTTGATATGGACAGCCAGTGCATTAATATTGCCACTTTATTTACCACATTTATTCCACATTACATTGAATTGCCAATTATAACATTTAAAAAAAATCTCCTAACCAATTTGATAATATTTTTTTTCTTCAGAAAAAACACCAGTGAAAGAATTGTGATATTTAAGCAGCCACTTGACATTCACAGTCATCAAAATTACACCCATTAATACACTTCATAGCAGTTTTCTTTAAATATTTATAAAGCTCCCAGCATATTAACAAGCTAATCATTTCTGGGAACTACCTTGAAATAACTTTCAACATGAAACATAAACATTTACAATGACAATCAACAGTAAAATATACTCCATTACAAATACACTTCACCGCTTTTTCCTTGGAATATTCAAGAAACTCCCAGCATAATTATAAGCAAATAATTTCTTTGAATCACTTTGAAGTAAACAAATTCATCTCTTCAAAGAAATATGCGAACTTAATCCCCAGTATTCAATTTTTAGAAACTATAATTAAGATTAATTTTTACAACTTATATGTAGACAGTAATATTAATAGAGTACTGCAGTGCACTATCACAGGGAGTACAAAAAAAAAACATAACTATGCAAATACACTTAGTCGAACGTGAACACCCATTTTGTGTGAAATAAAGTATTATTTTTTGCTTCAGTGGAAAGATTTTAAAATTTACCCTACAACGATGTCATGTAAAAAAATAAGAACTCATTCAGTTTATTTATGGGAAACCAAACACAGCCTTCCTTTCAACTGTTCTGCAGAGCGCAAAATTGTTTTTACACGCCGCAGGGCAATAAATGATCTATATGCTGTAGCTGATGAAGCAGGAACAGTCAACAACAAAGTTAATAGACGCAAAACCCGATCAAAAAGTTTCCTTACTACTTCTGGCCGAGACTGAGATAATTTACTATAGACGTCACCGACCTCTCGCTATCGTCAACAATAGTTAACAACATTACCAACTGAGCGCACAGCTTGTCTGCATCAAAATCTCCTCCATATAAACTTAATTGTTCTTTTATTTCTTCTCTTGTTAGCAGCGGTGCTCTGGCCTCTATAATAGACTCAAGCTGAATCATAACCTCCATACTTTCTTGGCAAAATCGACGGTGCAGTTCAGATGCAATGCTATCAATCACCTCATAGTAAGATTTGCGCATATTGCGTCTTGCGTTGAGGTCAGCTGGGGTAGATGGACAATCATACCACTCTAGTATTTTCGGTGGCACCTTGGTCCGAGGTTGAGAAGGATGTTTCAAATTGAATCAGATTTTTTCGTGGATTCCCAAAGATTGTTAAACTCGTGTTCATTGCATTTATGACCAAGTGTAGTTACCAAAACTTCTGCCGCTTTCTTGATAATTGTTTCCATGCAAAATAATTAATAATTGTACAGTGTATATGCAAAGACGTCTTAATATCGACGTACGGACATTAACAAACCGTAATGGGAAGTCTCAGAAAAACTGGAACAGGGACTGTTGAGACTGAGCGAGAATAAAAAAACTTGGAATAAGATGGTAGAAATACATTATTGTTTACAGAAAACTTTTTTATTTTTGACTGACTTCTCAGCGCTTAAGCGTGTTACTCCTTTTCACAGACTTGTTGATATTGTAAGATATCACTAACGAGAACTACAACAAATGATTAAAAACACACATAATACCCGTCATTGCTTTTACTAAAAACAGACGAAGTGTGGTGGGAGCCTGCTGCAGTTTTAGACACTTTTAGTGCAAAGTGCAAATACAGTTTACCCAGGAAGAGATTAAATATACCGAGGGACCTGTACATATTTTTAAAGCTATATTATTAAATAAAATATATACCTATCAGCTTTAAAGGTAGGACTATATAACTTTATTTAAAAATACGGGGAATTTATTTTAACTTGTGACACACACACTCCACAATCTGCACCACATGCACCACAATCAGCACCACAATCAGCATCACGTGTGCCACAATCAGAACCACAGTCATAACCACAATCAGCACCACAATCAATCCACACAGCAATCCACATGCAATTTGCACAGCAATCCACACACAAATCCACACACCANCCACACAACAATTCACACACCAATCCACACAGGAATCAACACAACAATCCACACAACAATCCACACAGCAATCCACACAACAATCCACACAGCAATCTACACAGGAATCCACACAACAATCCATACACAAATCCACACAACAACCCACACAACAATCCAGACACCAATCCACACACCATTCCACACAACAATCCACACACCAATCCACACAACAATCCACTCAACAATCCACACACCATTCCATGCACTAATCCACACAACAATCCACAGGCCAATCCATGCCCTAATCGACACAGCAATACACACACCAATCCACATAACAATCCATACAACAATTCACACATCAATCCACATAGCCTGCTGGATGGACAGCGTGCTCTATTTAGCTGCCGAGTGCGGTGTGGAGATGTGTTACAAAACAGGGGAGCAAAGTCCAACATGCAGACACTTCACGGTTACCAGACACCATGCAGGTGTAGACATGCAAAAACGTCTTGNCACGGTTACCAGACACCATGCAGGTGTAGACATGCAAAAACGTCTTCAAAGCACATAAGCTAACACAGGTTACTTGACACCACGCAGGTGCGGAGTTGTTAAAATGCCAACACTGCCCGTCCTAAGTCGTGGAGCCATGCACATGGTTAAAACATGTATGTGGTAAGTTTGAGGGCAAGCGAAATGGTATGAAAAGCATTATATGGTTACCTCCTTTTTTCATAAAACAGTAAAAAAGAATACAAAGCTAGAATGCACAATCAAATTGTAATAAAAACATTTTAAAATAAAAAATTATATTTTATGGACAAAGTTGAAAGTGTGATTGGGGTCTGACTTACTGTAAATTTCATTTCGCTTAAAAATTATATATCAAAATTGGAATAGTTCAAAATTCTTGAATTATTTGAGTAATTACATATCTTCTCGTAAAAAGCAAATTACACTTCATCCTTGAATTCATGAATAAATATACACAGTGGCGTGCAGGGCGATCGGCTACACTGCACACTCTAGTAGCAATAAACAGCAACATGGCCGACATCAGTGCCCCTAGCAGGTAGTGAGGGAACTACAGCAGGCGGCATCCAAGATGGTGGACAAAGAAGGTGTAAGAGAGACAATAGGTAGCAGAGAGAAGAAAGAGAGAGGCTAGATGGAATGACAGAGCATGAAGTAGCAAGATGGAATGACAGAGAAAGAAGTGCAAAATTCTAGAAACAAGATGACTGAAAGGTTAAAGACATGGACATGGGGTCAAAGGTCATGGGTTATGAGTCATGGTGTCAAGTGACTTGGGTCAAGGGTCTTGAGTCAAGAGTTTTGAGAGGCGACTTAGGTTAGAAATGAGGNAGTCATGGTGTCAAGTGACTTGGGTCAAGGGTCTTGAGTCAAGAGTTTTGAGAGGCGACTTAGGTTAGAAATGAGGCACAGTGGAGCTGTGAAATAGGTCGAAGATAACCCCAGCTTTAGAAAGGAAGTAGGATAGATAGGTGTGGGGGCTAGGTCCATAAAAAGTCGTCATATTGGTCTGTGACAAAGATAGATAGCTGGCGACTTGGTCAAGAGTAAACTTGATTAAGCAGGAAAGCCTCATTTTGGTAAAAATAAGTTCCGACCATATAGAAATTTCATATTGTTCTCCAGTTTTGAATAAAGATTCTGGGCGTAATAGTGACGGTTGTATGTGAGTTTTCATAGCTGTACACGACCTTAATTTCACTTGACGATAACCATACGCCATGTTAAAATGTTTTTGTAAAACTCTTGGAATATATGTAACTGCCTTCATGTTTATGGAAATAAAGTACAAGATAACTTATGTCGGCTTGCGAGTTAAAAGAGACATGCCGCTGCGTTTGTGATAACTTCGAGTACATGATTACGAATCGTAAATAATTTCCTATATTTTATACATGTTTTCATACATAACGTTTGTAGTAGAATGTCTGTCTATTTGGCTGTTTAATACTGCGAGGTGTTTTGTACGTTTTGTATGTGTATGAATTTATTGGTGAAGTTCTTTGTGAGAATAAATCATCATTGCAGCATTATTTTCAATTATAGGACATCTAACTCTTTGAAACTTGTTAGCATAATATATTTTTAGGGCACGGCTATGTCTATAAAATTTCAAACAAGATTTAGTATTTTCCTTTACGTTACAAATTTAATCTTTTAAAACATGAGACAAAATTATTACAATCTTATCCAATGTGTTAATTATGATGTCACCATCACCTTTATATCTTGAAAGAAATGTAGTTTGGTATGATTTATTTTTAATCCGTTAGTCACAATTTTGTCTTGGAGTGTACGTGTGCTTGTGTGTGTATCTGTGCAGTATGTAAGAAGAATCGCAGCGTATGCTGTAAGTTATGCGATTGAAACTGGTTTTTTTTTATTTGGAACATTACGTTAAGTTTAAAGTAGAGCAGAAATTTCTCTCTGCAAATGAAAAGTATGAAGAAATAAAAAACAAACAAACTAACCAAACAATGACCTAATGTGTCGAGGGAACGGGCTCTGAAAAGGTAGCAAGCACGGTGGTTGGTAAACGAGGAAATTCCAGCCGTGAACGCAAGCAATGGTGATGATTATGCTTACAGTTTGTTGAAACCACTACGGGTCTTTAGACTCACCCAACGCGATAATGACGACCGGTGAACCAGCGCGGAAGTAACGGCTTCGTTGCTTAATAATTGTATGGCTATGTAGCCTTAAAAGGCAAAAGCCAGACGATTATTCCATGTAAATCGTACAGTTATCTGATGGGAGTAACAACAAGCCAATGAGGCTTTGCGTGCAGGCACGACGAAATTTGCGGGTTATTGGCCGGGAGAGGTAGGGGCAGGGGGAGCAATTCACCTTTGGCGACCACGCATTTCGAGAAAAACGAAGTAAGAGACATTGCAGTGTCATTATCTATCGAATACGGCTAACGGTGCAGAGTATAAACAATTTACGGTTAACTGAACAGTTTTGAAGTTCTTAATTTATTCTTTTTGTCCATAAAATATTCTTACTCCCAATTTAAAAAAAAAGTTCCTCATGAACTTGTTGATTAGGTTCCAGTCTTCGATCAGTTGACATTGTTCAACTGTTAAGGTACGTAAATAGGTCACTATGACACCACTTTTTACAACTGAGTGTGTGAAACAAAAAGGAAACCAATTTAAGATTTTTGTGGTCAACTTTTAAACACGGCACTTTTAGTAAGACGTAACTTTATGGATATACTTTACCATACTCACTACCAACATTACCGTAATCAATTTTCCTTGCAGAATGTAGGCATGGATTTTTTTTTCTTCAGAAATTGATTACCATAAATCGTCAAAACGCCTATAACATGACCAATTAAGGAATAGCGAGAGGAATTGGAAAAGTGCGAGCTCTCCCTCGTCTAAATAATACAGAGTAGATGAACCATAACTTAGTTATCTTCAAATTAATAATATTTTTTATAATAAATTGTCTAAGTGACGCAGTTAAGGCATATTTGCATTTTCTCACACTGAACCTTTTCGTTTTATGATTAATTTTACTTACTTTATTACGAATTAGAAAAATTAACAATTCTCACTAAACACTTATAAAACAGGTAATTTAAGTAAAATAAAAATAACTGCACATGTACATATACTTACACACACATACACATGTGAGTTAAATAATAAAAAATACAGTATTAGTTAGTGGAACGAACAAATAAAATGGCAAAAAATTAGGCCCTAATAATTCAAAACACCTAATAATTGTAGAATTGTACAAGTTAAAAATGATACTAAACATGGTTACAATAGACACTTAAAACGTTGACAAACATTTAAACATCCACACAAACACAAGTGGCAAACAATTAATGATCATGAATAAGGAATACGTAGTAAATTTAAACCAAAATCAATCACACAACCATCCGTTCAAGTATACATTAAAAACTGATGGATAGGGGTAGGAGAATTTCGCGAATTAATTTGAGGATACGCGCTAGAATTAAAACACTCGTATATTTCACTCACTATTCGATTGGCCAGTGGTTTATTAGAAAGGTGGCTGACGACTCTGGGCCAATAGCAAACATGCATGGAAACAAGCACCGATTCACGCGCTATCTCGTCAGTGATAAAAAAAACTATAGTCGACTCACGGGTACTTCCAACCTTTCTGAAGCCCTGCTAAAGTTACTTCCAGGATATTCCTCCGCCTCATGCAAATAAAGCTTAACCGAGTCGAGAAAATTACGCCAAAGGTACAGCGCACTGAATTCGAACGCATTCAGTGTAATAATATTTTCCACATTAACTATTTCTTACTAGGCATTACCAATACACCTACACTGGTGGAAAATGAAAAATGAACACCACTAAAGCGGTGACGTAGAAACGCCATATGTGCATGGGTCACTGATAGAGGGCAGTACATGCAATGATTTACAGAGCCGTGCTGTGGGCAGAGTAGGAACCACGTACTAGGCATAACACCGCTGAGCCCAATACAACTGTAGTTGACTCGATGAAATAGTAGTATTTTAATCATCGGCCTGTACGTAGTAAGCCCTGTAGACATGCCACAACGGCATAGACGACCACACTTCGAGAAATTAACGGACTTTGAACGAGGTCGTTTTGGGCCTGAGGGAGGCTGGATGGTCCTTCTGAAGAATTGCCCAACNAGAAATTAACGGACTTTGAACGAGGTCGTTTTGGGCCTGAGGGAGGCTGGATGGTCCTTCTGAAGAATTGCCCAACACGTAGGACGTGAAGAGTCTGCTGTGCATCATTGGTGGTACCGGTGGTCTAACGATGGTGCACATGCTCGTCAACCTGGTTCCGGACGGCAGCGGCATACGGATTCCCGCCTGAACCGCCGCATCAGACGAGCAGCGATTGCTGATCGCACGGCGACCGCCGCACATATTAGGGCCACTGTTGCACCCAGTGTGTCATCTAGGACAATCACCAACAGTTTTCTAGACGCTGGGTTACGATCAAGGGTGCCGCTCACTAGGCTTCCTCTCACAACCCATCACTGTGCCGCCCGCCTCGGATGGTGTCGCGAACGACGCAACTTGAGGAATGAATGGCGCGGAGTTATGGTTAGTGTTGAGAGCAGATTCTGCCTTGGCACCAGTGACGGTCGTTTGCAAGTGCGGCGTCGACCAGGAGAGCGGCAACAACTAGAGTGTATACAGCAGCGACATACANCAGTGACGGTCGTTTGCAAGTGCGGCGTCGACCAGGAGAGCGGCAACAACTAGAGTGTATACAGCAGCGACATACAATACAGGGCCAACTCCTGGCATCATGGTCTGGGGGCAATATAGCCTGCAATAACCGTACGCCTCTGGTGTTTGTTCAGAGAAAACTGAACAGTGAATGTACATAAAGAACATCATTCAGCTCATTTTGTTGCTGTTCCTACAAAGCCAAGGAGATATCCTCTTTCAGCAGGACAATGCCCGTGCACACAGGTCTCGTGTTACCCAACACGCTCTCGAGGGTGTTCGTCAGCTTCCCTGGCCAGCACGATCACCCGACCTGTCCCCATTGAACATGTGTGGGACATGAGGGGACGGCTTTTGGTGCGGTCTGCAATACCGGCAACAAACCTCCACCAATTGCAATAACAGGTGGAATTAGCGTCGAATAATATTCCCCAAGATGACATCCAACACCTTTATGATCGTCTCTACGCACGACTGCAGGACTGCATCGTCACTAAAGGAGACTACACAAGATACTGACATTGTTGTACAAGACACTCTGTAGCCTCTGTCTATTGGTGTACGACCCTGTGATCATTGTGTACAACCCTGTGATCAGTGTACGACCTGTATAAATATTCAATAAAACCTTCATTCATGTGGGACTATTGTGTCCGGGTGTTCATTTTCCTTTTTCCACCGGTGTATTTTCTCGCCATTATAATTCGTATTAATTATAAATGAAAATATAAGGGAAAGTTCAAGTCAAACGAAAATAAGATACTTTTATGTTAACACAAGTATAAAACGATTGTGGTACACGACTTCTTCAGGCAACAACCAAGCACCTAATACATAAGGTAATTTTTCAAAGGTTAGATATTAAAAATATGTAAAAACCACGAATAGACTTTACTCACAAAGGCTGCAGTCAACGAGAGAATAGCTAAGGCCCAAGTGTACAGAGGACTGTCCCTACTTTGCTTTACATGATGCCATGCAGTATATCAAGAGGTCCACTGCAAAATATGTACTAGGCATATTCCTGGATATTAAAGGAGCGTTCGACAATACGTGGCCAGCCATAGGTTGAACCACGAATGTGTGACCTTCCACCCCTACAACTGTGTACCCTTTCTGGGACATACAGGGGTATAAGTTATCCTTTGCTTTTACTGATTTTCCTTTTATTTTTATTTTGGCCTATGGCTTCATGTTGTCGGACCACATAATTTTTACATTTTTTTCTTCCATTTATTATATGCATTTCATAAGTTAAGTGGCTTGTCATTTATATCTATTTATAACTTCAGTGGTTGCCCTTGGTGCTCGGAGTATGGAAGTGGCACGGTCCGTTTCCCACACATTAAGGGGGTTCCAATTCTATATACTATGCCTTCTATAGTGGCACTAACTGCTACTACTAATATATTTATGCACTACATTACAACTCCTTTCATCAGTATTGGCTAAGTAAGCGGAGAGAGGGGTCTGTACTGCCTTTCTCGATCCCCCTTCCCCCATCTACAGCCCTTCCGTTTGAAGACATATCTGAAATACCGTTTTNTCTGTACTGCCTTTCTCGATCCCCCTTCCCCCATCTACAGCCCTTCCGTTTGAAGACATATCTGAAATACCGTTTTCGCGCCGAGTCGTCTTTCTTTAACCAGGTTCGTTTCCCTTCTTCAATTGCTACTTCTGCATTGGTCTCGATGCTTTGTTTTCGTATTTGTTTCTCCAGTTTAGTTATCCTTGATCTTTGCTGGGTTGTCATCACTGAGTTTTTTTTCATATATGTAAATGTAAAAGGTTGGCTACACGCTCCATAGACGCTCTGCAACCTCGCTGCAACCTTCCCTTCATTTGTCGATGTTGTTATCACATGTTTATCTTGCGACTAGAAACAAAGAAATGATACAACTTACATGCACATTAAATTAATAATTATATAGAATAAAATCACGTTCAACAATCATACAAATTAAATTACAAGATGCCAACTAGTAAGTCGATGACCCAACTTTATGTTCGAGTTGTGAAGCAAGCTGAGAATGACTCTGTGATCTCGTGTATATATACTAATAAGGAGGTATGGTATTTATTACCAGAAGAATACAGAGACCTGCAGCTTCACTTTACATTATCAAGTAAGAAACCTATACAAAATGCAACAGCTGTAATAAAAAATGTAAATGGTTATAGAACAATAGCTATAAATATTGACGATGATATTAAGTCAGTATATTTCGATGAAGAGGACAATATCTGTTTCCAAAAATTTCCATTAGAAGAATACGTTCCCGTACCGGGATCTCAAACTCATGATCATCTACAACTAGAATTGGAAGATCGAATTAAGCGATTGGAGCTTCAGTTGAAATTAAATTCAACTCAAGACGAAACAAAATTACATCACATTGAAAAAAAATTTATTTTAGATAAATTTGAAAAAAGACAATACGATCCTACAGAATGGTTACGTAGATTTGAAGACGAAAAAAATCGATTTCAGGTAAGTTCAGATAGACTAAGAATCCAGGCTTTATACTTCTTTGTCACGGACTCGGCAAAAAACTGGTATGAAACTAATCTGATAAAGATAGGTCTAACCGCTTCCTGGGAGGTTTGGAATAGTTCTTTCCGTAATGTTTTTGTTGATAAAGGCTGGTCGATTGTTAGGAAAACTTTTAACTACAAATATTTGGGAGGGTCTTTAATCGATTATACACTTACCAAAGAGAAGCTATGCCTGGAAGTGGAACCTAAAGGTACTGAATTATCTTTTATCAACCAGATAGTGTTTGGTTTACCAAGTGAAGCTCAAGAAGAACTTGATAGGGAAGAGATAACTACTCTTGATTGTCTGTATACTGGACTTCGAAAGTTGGAAGACGCTTTTGTCAGAAGGAAAAGGGAAAGACCGTTAAATCTGAAATCTATAAAAAAATCTGTTTATAAGAAAAATGAACCCCAACAGAAAAATGAAGCTCTACGGAAGGAGTGTTCAAGTTCAATTTGTGCTGCCCNCGTTCCCATCCAGTAGCTGAATGTCGCAACAAGAATTCGGTCTCTAAAACACTACGATCAAATATGACAGAACATTCTACCAATCTAAATGATAAGGAAATATTGAAAGCCGATTTTGATAGAAAGAATTTAAACTGAGTAACCGGGCGAAATGTGATCCGCTGATAAAATTAAACATCGTTATTAACGACAATTTAAAAACCAAAGCCTTTTTATAATAGAGACTCAAATTTAACACTAATTAATCAACGAATTGCTGATTTGCTTAAGTTGAAATTAATAGAACAAAAAGGTGTACTAAAANAAATTTAACACTAATTAATCAACGAATTGCTGATTTGCTTAAGTTGAAATTAATAGAACAAAAAGGTGTACTAAAAGCAATCAGCGGACTTGATTTCACTTCATCCCGGGCTACAATTATGCTTCGTATTGGNTTGCTGATTTGCTTAAGTTGAAATTAATAGAACAAAAAGGTGTACTAAAAACAATCAGCGGACTTGATTTCACTTCATCCCGGGCTACAATTATGCTTCGTATTGGAAATATTACAGACTACATAACTACCTATGTTGTAAAGAATGATAATTTCTCCTATGATCTCTTGCTAGGTATCGATGCTATTCAGAAATTTAAGTTGATTCAAAATGAGAATCTAAGAATTTTTCAACCCGTAAATAGCGAGAAAGTAATAGATCTACAGGGAGACCGATCAAATAATGATCAGATGCAGACTCCAGAAGATAATAAACATTTGGATAGAGATATTGAAGTAAAATTTACTGAAAATTTGAATACAGACGAATTTTAAGCTGACTTACAACATATTTAGAATGATGAGAAGAAACAAACCATTTTAGAAATAATTGAAAAATATAGGCATTTGTTTGCAAAATATGAATTTGATATAGGCAAAGTGCGATCACAAGACGCTGAGATAAAACTTCTTAGGGACGAATACGTCACCTCTCGCCCATACAAATGTTCAATCCCTGACGATACTGAAATCATAACTCAGATTAAGAAATTACTACAAGCCGGGATCATCAAAGAATCTGATTCTCCATTTGCGTCTCCTGTAACGTTAGCATACAAGAGAGACGAAGGAAGAAAATCACGCCTATGCATCGATTTCCGAAAATTAAACAAGTTGGTAGTTCCAGAATGTTTTCATTTCCCTACAATTCAAGATGTGATCGACAAAGTTGTAAATTGTGAATATTTTACGGTATTAGATATTAATTCTGCCTTTTGGTGCATCACACTTAAAGTACAAGATAAAAAAAAACTTATTTTATCACTAAGTATGGAAAGTTCATGTTTAAAATTCTTCCCTTTTGTTTAAAGAACGCTCCAGCCACATTCCAGAGGATATTGTCAAATATAATCCGAAGAAATAATTTGGTTGAGTTCGCCATCAATTACATCGATGATATCTTGATTTTCTCCCGAACCTGGGAGGACCATCTCCATCATATTATAAAATTTTTACACGTTATCTACTCTGAAGGCTTCAAATTAAAACTAGTTAAATGTTTGTTCGCAGTCAAATCAGTCAAGTACCTTGGAAAAACTATTTAGAAGAACACAGTTTCTCCAGCCCAAGGAAATTTAGTCTCTATCCAAAATCTTTAAAGACCTTCTGATAAGAGTGGTGTGCGGAGTATTCTGGGTTCTATAAACTTCTACTTTAGATATATAGAAAATAGTACGCAGAAACTAGAAGCACTACATCAACTACTGAGGAAAGATTTCAAATTTGAATGGTCTGATGACTGTGAACAGACTTTCAAGATGATTAAGGATTATTTATGCTCTAAACCGATCCNGAGTGGTGTGCGGAGTATTCTGGGTTCTATAAACTTCTACTTGAGATATATAGAAAATAGTACGCAGAAACTAGAAGCACTACATCAACTACTGAGGAAAGATGTCAAATTTGAATGGTCTGATGACTGTGAACAGACTTTCAAGATGATTAAGGATTATTTATGCTCTAAACCGATCCTGGCTATCTACGATATTGAAAAACCCGTATTCATAGAGACAGATGCCGGCTACAAAGGTATCGGCGCAACACTCAAACAACCCCAAGANGGCTACAAAGGTATCGGCGCAACACTCAAACAACCCCAAGAAGACGGAATACTACATCCTGTTGCGTATTTCTCTCGCAAGCTCTCAAATATAGAAAATCGTTTAGACATTATCCATCTAGAATGCAAGGCTATCAAGGATGCAATAAAGTTTTGGCACTACTACTTAATTGGACGTCACTTTACGGTCTGCAGTGATCACAAACCGTTAGAGAATTTAAAAACAAAAGCCAGAACTGATGAAATCCTTGGAGACATAATTCTTTATTTATNCATAGAGACAGATGCCGGCTACAAAGGTATCGGCGCAACACTCAAACAACCCCAAGAAGACGGAATACTACATCCTATTGCGTATTTCTCTCGCAAGCTCTCAAATATAGAAAATCGTTTAGACATTATCCATCTAGAATGCAAGGCTATCAAGGATGCAATAAAGTTTTGGCACTACTACTTAATTGGACGTCACTTTACGGTCTGCAGTAATCACAAACCGTTAGAGAATTTAAAAACAAAAGCCAGAACTGATGAAATCCTTGGAGACATAATTCTTTATTTATTTCAATTTGACTTCAATATTATATATAAAAAGGGAAAATAAAATATTCTTCCTGATCTCTTTTCAAGAAATCCAGTCCTTGAACACTTCGAGAATAAAGATGCGATCCAAGTTGTAAATTTAGTAGATATATCCACTATAATAAAAGACCAAACAGATCATCTTTCTTAGTTGAAAGCAGCTAAGCAGATAGAGTATAAACAAGGGATCATACTCAAGAAATTAAGAGAAAAATTAAGAATTTTTGTTTTTCCCACGTTAGGAAATGAAATAATGGAACTTGTTCATAAACATTATGGCCACATCGGTCCAGCACAGATGATTGCAACCATCAGACCACATTATTACTTCAAGGGTCTGGACAAAGCTATACGTACTTTTTGTAAAAACTGTAAGATTTGTATTAAAAACAAAGTTCGTCGTAGTCGTGCTATCGGTCTACTGTCACAACTAGACCCTGCTACAGAGCCTTTTCAAATAATGTCACTCGATAGTGTCGGAGGCTTTGCTGGAAACCGATCCACCAAACGATACATGCATATCCTGGTGGATCATTTCACCAGATATGCGTGGATCTCCACTACAAAGGGTCAGAACGCCCAAGATTTTATAAATTTGATTAATCCAATCGCCCAACAAAATACTATCTCAATCCTAATAGCAGATCAATATACGGGCATCAATTCTACTGGCTTCAAGAACTATTTATAAAAAAACAGGAATACAAATCGTCTTTACATGCATTGATCATCCCGAATCAAACGGGCTTAATGAGCGATTACACCAAACATTAGTAAATCGCCTCCGGTGTAAAATTAACAACGATAACCATAAAGCCTGGCCAACCCTGGCACAGGAGTGTGTCAACGAGTACAATGATACCATTCATAGCTCCACACACTTTGCACCATCATACTTACTACTGGGAAAGAAGTCCACNCCATTCATAGCTCCATACACTTTGCACCATCATACTTACTACTGGGAAAGAAGTCCACGATATCGCCTCTTCAAGAATACTACCAAACATCTCTTGAAGAAGACCGCAAAATAGCTCTCCGGAATTCTATGAAGAGTTTTCAAATAAATAAGAAATGTATAGATAAGAATCAACGACAGCACACCTTCAATGTTGGCGATTTAGTCTATTTCGAAAATGGAAATAGGCTGAATCGTAATAAGTTAAATGCAGTTCGGATTGGACCCTATCCAATCATCAAGAAGATCTCGCCAACATTCTATGAAGTTGCTTGTGGAAAGAAAAAGAAGATTTCCAATTTATTTAATTCCTGAAAACTGCTTCCTTATTCCCTGCGGCAACCGACTTCAAGGGGGTGGTGTAAAGGTTGGCTACACTGCTCCATAGACGCTCTGCAACCTCACTGCCTCCCTTCCCTTCATTTGTCAATGTTGTTATCACATGTTTATCTTGTGACTTCTTTGTTTCTTTACTATGTTGAATGTACGTGTAAATTAATCATTTTATGTAGAATAAAATCACGCTCAACAATCCTACATACATGATATTAGTTGGGGGGGGTGAGGTATTAGCTCCCAGTTGCCTACTGATTCTACCTTAATGAAGTTTATTCTGATTTTTCATCAGGAAAGTCTCCGTTTTTGTAGTGGGTCCACTTCCACTACTAGGTTTCTATAGCAGTTTTACTGTGTCACTTCCAGATTTATCTGTTTAATACGGGGTAACCATGTGTTGGTTGTGAGTTAAGCATTCATTGAACTCTTCCAACCTTTTGATAACAAGTCTTGCAAAATTTGTAAATATCTTAAAATTTTCTTTACTTTTCATTATATTTCTAACATCAATATTTTCACCTTCTGTTATTGCTAGCTTCCTTTTCAGTTCGATTCTTATATCTTCAATTTTGGGACACTCTTGATCCACATGCTGGACATCATCATCTGTTTCACAAATTACACAGTTAGGGGATTCCACCAAATTGAACACGTATAATTTTGCCTTGAAGTTCCTATTTCCTGACAACAGCTGTGACAGGTAATGATATGTTGCGATCCAGGGGTAACTCAGTTTTTCTTCTACAGCAGGACATACATTATATGTGATTCTGCCTTTTTCAGAATGTTCCCATCTCTCCTGCCACAGAACTACTGTTTCTTCTCACTTCTCCTTCTTCAAAGGGGGTGATGCTTTTTTTACCTTTGGTGACTTCCTTTATCTCGCCTCTTTCTTTAATCAAAAGGTCCAGGGGTATTGCCCCAGTTATCACTTGAAGAGCTTCAGTGGATGTTTCATATGCCTTCGTAGCTGCCAACAGCGCTGCTCTCTGTGTATTTTTAAAATTCGATTTTTCATCTGTACCTGTGATGCTGTTCTGTACCACACTGCTGCTCCATGCATGGCAATTGATGTGAAGACACCTTTATATAGTGTCATCATAGTTTGAAGCCAAGTCCTCAGGAGACGGTAGACAACGATTTCATTTTGCTGCAGATTGATACAGCTTTATCCATTGAGTATCTGATGTGGTCCTGGAATCGTAATTTACTATCCACAACCACACCAAGATACTTGACCTTGTCTTTCAGCTTGATGGGCCTTCCTTGAAATCTTATTATCGGTGCTCTCTTGAGGTTACCCTTCATAAGCATTGCATTTGTCTTGTCTACTGCAAAGTTGAGTTTATTTGCATTCCCCCACTCTTCTACTTTATTAGTAATTCCTCAGTTTTGGCTTCTAGTTCTCTTCTGCTCCATGCTGGTACGATGACTAGGGCATCATCTGCATAGGCAAAAATCTCACATTCAGCTGGTGTGGTCATCTGCAGTAAACTGTCGAAAAGGACATTCTATAGTAGAGGCCCTAAGACTGAACCTTGCAGGCATCCTCTCGTCAAAGTTTGCTGAACTTCTATCAATTGGTCTGTATATATACTTATTGTGTCTTCAAAGTAGCTCAGTATTAGTCCATAGATGTTTCTTGGACATTGTTTCTTTTTAGTTGCCGTAAAATTTCTGGCCACCATGTATGGTCGAACACTCCTCTTATGTCTAGGAAAATTCCTAGGACATATGTATGTGGTGATAGTTTTACCTTCTTTAGTACTTCAAGGACTGCTCGCTCTGTACCACTACCTTTTCTGAAGCCATGCTACCGCTGTTGTAATACAATTGTAGCATCCATGAAGTTTATTAGTCTTTTGTTGACCAGTGTCTCCATCATTTTGCCCATCACTGGTAATAACGTTAATGGTCGATACAATTNTTTATTAGTCTTTTGTTGACCAGTGTCTCCATCATTTTGCCCATCACTGGTAATAACGTTAATGGTCGATACAATTTGGGACTTTCAGGATCTTTTTCTCCACCTTTGTAGCGTACTCTTAGAATGCCTTTTTTCCCCCCATATTCTTGGGAAAAATCATCGTTCCAATCCATCATTGATCATGTTCAGCAGATATTTTCTTATTCGAGANTTTATTAGTCTTTTGTTGACCAGTGTCTCCATCATTTTGCCCATCACTGGTAATAACGTTAATGGTCGATACAATTAGGGACTTTCAGGATCTTTTTCTCCACCTTTGTAGCGTACTCTTAGAATGCCTTTTTTTNCTCCACCTTTGTAGCGTACTCTTAGAATGCCTTTTTTTCCCCCATATTCTTGGGAAAAATCATCGTTCCAATCCATCATTGATCATGTTCAGCAGATATTTTCTTATTCGAGAATAAACTCTTTTAATAATTTCTGATGTTATATTGTCATGGCCTGGAGCTTTCCTTAGTTTCATATCTTTGTTTACTTAGTCGAGTTCTTTAATTGTAAACTTAGATGTCGACTACAATTTTGGCAGTATTTTCATAGCATTCCTTTGCTCTTAATGCACTTCATTTTCATTTTCGATGTAGTCCTCTGGCAGAAGGGCTTTTTCTAGTTCTACGAAATTTTCTTGCATATCAGTTATAGTTCTGTCAGTAAACTTTAGGCTCTTCATGACCTGCTTGACTTTCAGTTTGCATATATACAAGTCTCTGTGGGTCTTCATTCCCCTTCTCTGTTACAAACTTTCGCCAGGAGTTCTTCTTTTCTTTTATTACATTCCTATAATTTCGCCTTTTTATTGTGTATTCCTCTGCTATTCTACTTTTTCTGTCTTTTAAGATTCCTTATCTTCTTGACCTGCTTTCTAAATTGTTCTAATTCACCATCCCATCAGTTATTTAGTGGGACTCCTGGCACTGAGGTTCGTAGAACCTTGTCACCTGTCTTCTGAATTAATCTTGCGAGGTCGTGTGTTCTCTGGTGTAGATCTTCCAAAGTTTCAGCTCTGTATTTCTGGAGTTTCGCCATTAGCACTTCATAAAATCTTCTCAAATTCGCATCATGGTGTTTGTATCTTGTCATAGGAGTGTTTTCGCTTTTTCTTCCACGATTTTATTTTACCTCAACAATAATTATCGCTGATCGCTGGTTAAGTCTTCTGTAATGGTCCAAAAGTCAACATGTCTGGCTGTCAACATGCCAACCCCTGGTTACAACAGTAATGGCCAGCAGAGATTCTATGCCATGTGCAGGTGAAACATACATGGGAAGGTTACCCAGTTGATTCACGACATGAAGATCGTTCGCTAGAAGGAAGCGATCAACCGCCATACCACAGTCGTCCATTTCTTCCGCATACCATTCTCGCGATTTTGCATTAGCATCAGCTCCAATGACCAGCTTCTCCCTCCGTAACACTTGTATCACTTCGTCTCACTTCTATAAGTGTATTCGGATCTCTTCCGAGTATTGGAAGTAGGAGCTAATTATGTATATTCCATTGGTACTTGTTCGCAGCTCATGCTCATTATTCCATAGTTAAGTGTTCAAATCCATATTGCTAACATTGGTTTTTAGCCTTTCGATATTACTCATCCTGGAATCCCTATTATTTTTCCTCGCAAGGAGTACGGTTCTTGCATGAGTATCACATCTAGGTTTTTCTCATTGGCTATAGTTACTATCTCTGCAGTAGCTACTGCAGAACATTGCAAATTAATCTGTCCTATTCTAAGGATGTGTTCAGATGTTTCCATAGTCGGTTTTCTCCAATTCCATTGCAAATGCTTTGTCATAGAGATGACAGGATTTTGAGTCTCTACTCTGTGCTGGTGATTTTCCCTTTTATCCCATATGCAATTTGCACATACTGGATTCTTCTTGTCTCCTTTACATTTGGTCGTGTCTGAATACCTGTGTCCCTCTTCTCTACATGTTGAGCATCTTTTAGTTCCTTTGCATTGTTTACTTTGATGTCTATATTGTTAGCATTTATAACAACGCATTGGGATTAGGAAGTCGCGTACTTTACAAGCACAGTTCCTACGTACATAGTTTCTTGCTTGATCAAAATGTTCCTAAAGATGACTGGTACTTACATGACTATATTCACATTTTCCTTGCTTTTTCCCGTTTTTAGTCTTACTGTCGTTTCTTTCAAAATTTCTTCCTTGATGATTCTTTTCTCGTGTCGATTTAGCCTCCATATCTTGTCGAGTAGTTTATCATTGTCTTCCTTTCTTGGAATGTCATAAATTATTATTTTAGGTCGTCGTTTCCTTGGTTGATCGAGCTTCAGTCCTAGGCTCCTAAGTTTCTCATTTGCTTTTATTTTCTCAATTGTTGTGTTATTCCTTGCTTCAATAAGTACCCATCCTCCTCGAATTCGACGCAAATTCTTCACTTTCCATTCTTCTTCCACTGGGTTGATCTCCTTTATTTGGTTCTTGGTTGTTTCACTAGTCTGGTCTTCCTTTATGGGATATGCCAATATTACCTTTTTTGTTGGTCCAACTGGTTGATTCTTCTTACCTTTGAGTACCGATGCAAAAGTAGGTTTCAGTCGTTCTTCTTCCTGCATTTTGTCCTTTGTTTTGATTGCAGTCTCAATTCCTTTTACAATAGTTTAACATTTTCTTGCAATACTCTATCGAGTAGAGCTTTCATTTGATAGAACTTGGGTAATATATAATTTGAATTTTCCTTGTTAACCTTCTTTTTGTCCAGTGTTCAGTAGTCCAGTAATGTTCCGAAGAGAGCATCTGCTTCAGGTCTTATATTTTTCAAGTCTCTTTCGTACATACCTTTCCCTCCCTCGCCCCCCCCGCCACAATTTTAACTGTCACTAATCGGGTAAATCTATTCTATGATTTGTGGTATGTCACCCAAATCCGGTTTTTGTATGCCAGTATATACCTCTTTCATCCAATTCAGTACATCTTTGTTGGGCTTCCTTGTTATATTCCAATTTTGTTTCTGGGTTCATCATCTTTATTGCTTTAACTGCTTTTTATTTTTTCGATTGCCATTACTAATTTTGTTAGCTCTGTCTTCCTTTCTGTAGATTCCCCAAGCCATTCCTGCGTAGGATCATTTGTGAAGGAAGTCCACCATTCCGTATCACTCATCATGAATAGTTGTCAAACACGGGTATGACACACAAAAAACACAAACACACACTAGATACCGGTTGAGGAAGTTCAATACCTGATAAAAACTTAGTTAGCGCGGTGTACTGTATTCATTCTTTCCACGAGGCACGTGCCGCTCCCTGAATGTACATGACCTAGATGTAATGCTTTATTTTTGGTCAGCAGTATTTCTGTTCATTCCTTCCACTCTGCTTCACTGCACACTGAGCGTACATGTAATTTAAGCACCATACGTTTGTTCGCTATTAAAGATATAGTTTCTATATCAATATAACATAATTCTTTTCTCACATTTTTGCGTCACTATCGAGTTCGCAATGTTATAAAGGTCGGAAGTAATGCATCAACTGAAGAGGAAAGGATGTCTGGCAACATTTATATAGTGATCCTGGCCTTCTTTGCAGAAATGCAGAGCACATGTACTCCCTAAACAATACAAGTGAAAAAGGTATTGACAAAGGAGTGCCCCCAGGGGTCAATCTTGGAACCTATCCTATGGAACATCATATTGATGGTTTTTGGAACTGGGTGTTCTGCTGGGGTGTGTAGCCTTCGGATATGAAGATGACGGACTGATCCTGATTACGGGAGATGCAAGAAGACAATTATAAGAAAAAGCAGCTGAAATAACGAAGAAGATATGGGATTGGTCACTACAAGTGAAATTGAGATTCTCCATAGGAAACATTAAGACGATGCTACTGAAAAGAAAACTGCAGACACTGCCGACTGTGTACTTAGGTGGGAACCCAGTTAAAAATGTACACGAGTTGAAGTAATTAGGAGTCATTGATGATGACAAGGTGAGCTTCCTCAAGCATGTTGAGTATGTGTCACGAAAAAATGAAGTAGTCTTTCAAAAGGTAAGAGGAATTGGAAGTACCAGCTATAGAGCACTCAAAATAATATATCGAGCAGTGTTCGAAGCAATAATATTATATGGGGCAGTAATTTGGCATAATAGAAATGAGTTAGTGTGGCATAGGAGGACGTTCATCAGTGCTCGGAGGGCGGCGCTGCTGACCGTTACTAGAGCTTACAGAACATTATCCAGTGAGTCACTCCCGGTCTTGGCTGGAGTACTGCCTGCCAATCTTCTGGTCAGATACCGCGGCTTTGTGGAGGAGAGAGCGCGAGTTGGAAGACTGTCGAAGGAGGTGAAGTCAGAAGTCATGGAAGAAGTTCTCCAGAAGTGGCCAGAGGCATGGTACACTGCCTAAAAGTGAAGAGTTACATACGAGCTGATTCCAGAAGTAAAGAAAAGAATGAAATGGGTTTGGAGCAACATAAACCATTACAGTACACAACTTAATACAGGCCACGGGAACTTCATGGCGAAACTTCAGTTTTCGGCTGGTGAGATCATCTTTATGTGATATTTGCGGTGTTGACGACACCATGTGGCATGTGATTATGGACTGCATCAAAACTGAAGAAATTAGACAATGGCTACAGGAAATAACACATAGAAGGGGCTTTTACTTGGAATTGGGTAATGTAATGAAAAATGAAGAGCTCCACAAAATATGGAATGAATTTAGCACAAAGATTGGGAAGAGATTGGATAAATACGACCAATGGCCAGAGGAAAATTCCGAGGATCCATGAGGGGGTATTAGAATAAAGGCTTCAAAGTTTGAAGTCAAAATACTACTGATTGGGGAAGACGACAGGTTTTACCGAGAGAACCGATATAATACCGGTGGAAAGGGTAAGTCAATAGATGGCCCGAAGAGAGCAGAGGAGAAAGTGTCATCCACTGTCTTACTCATTGGAGTACAATCGCAGTGCAAGAGGATGGAGGGTGTGCCGGCCTTCGGGCCGCACAACCTGTCCCTACAAATGGACTTATAACTTACAGAAGTTAGAGACTCTTTGGACGTGTGGCCAGCACATCGGGCTCTCCGTCACTATGGCCCGCGTTCAACCCCCACGGTGGATGGGAGTTCGGATCCTCGCACGTGGTCGATGCCAACTACCGGCGAGTTTTCTCACTGTTTTCCCGTTGACCACACTATGTCGCCGCGCCATCGCAAGTAGAGTCGTGCACAGCATAAATACCCCGGCACAAACCATAACTTCTTCGGAAAATCTTTCACTGTTCAGCTATCTTGATTATGGAACGCACTGCCCATTACAATACAGAACTATATAAAGAATTAGTGTGGACGTTATGCAAACAGCATAAATAGTAAATAGCCAATAAAAATTATTAGGCTGATATTAAATTGGGGATAACAGTAATGTATTTGGAACATGCCTATTCAAGACTGTCAGTTCGTGTCTGTAAGTGAATACGATAGTGTACCTATTGAAATACGTATATAATTCAAGAACTTTTGAGGAAATATTATGTGAACGATTAAAGACGAAGAAAAGAATGGGGAACCACTTGCAAATACCTCTTCTCTGAAAAGTAGGTACTTTTCCCTCCATTATCGCTCACATTTCACCCATTTGTACTCACTTTCGTCCTCTTTAAGCTATTAG
>NQII01002647.1:57276-120610 GCA_002778355.1 Clitarchus hookeri | reverse complement strand
TGTAGCGCATGTATGACCGTAAACAAATAAAATATCCGCTTCATCAAAAGAAAGATGAAGTTAGTCCTTGGTAACAACAACAAACGAAGAAAACCACAAACAACACAATAAAACGTGGCGCAAAAAAAAATCAATGAAAATAACCAAAGGACTCCGCAACAAGAACGACAAACAGCAATGGAAGCTATATTAAAAAAATTAATCATGCTGGGTGATGGTACATGGCACAAAAGAAAGAAATATAAATATTTTATGTAAGACCTACTTATATAATCAATAAAATGTATAATATCAGAGGGAAACTTATTTAGTAATAAAAAACAAAAACACGGTAATTATGGTTGTGTGTTACCCTTTTCTTTAATATTTATTTATTACTTAAGTTCATAGAAAATAGAAACAAGTAAATACTCTCATAATAATAGGAGAGAAACGTCGCAAAGACAACAAAATAATTACATAATTGCAAAAATTGATCTGACACAAATATTCTTAAAATTAGCAAACTGGATTAAAATAAACAGTATACAGAAATAAAATTATTTAAGTTAACCATTAAACCTTAAAACATTTTAAATGAAATACTTGAATACTCCTGGGATGCGCCCCTAACATATAAAAATTAGTATTAAAACAAAGAATGTGATCTCCTCAAGTTACATCACAAAGTTACGTTTTTAAGTTTCATATAATCCTCACGAATCAAAATTTAAAACATGGTTTCGAAATTAACATTTAAAGTTCCTTTTAATAAAAAAATAATAAGTACTGATATTTAGTAAAGAAGTATCAAAACGTCCGTTGTGACTCAGCTGATTGCAGGCATCGTCCACAGGAACGGGCAAGAATGGATTTAAAAACGAATCTTGACTAGTTGTCACCCCAGCAGGGAAGGGGCAGGCAATGCATAAACGACTTGACGCAATATTTTTGTGGTAGGTCTTTCAAAGGAGGGCATGTTGCCATTTGTACATATTTCATTACTATTTATACATGTTGCTTAGTGTCCTGTCACAGTGTGCATAACCGTGAAACACAAAGTCCTGGAGAAGGGGTAAAAGGAGACGGGGGTTGGGAGTAATCTACTTTTCCAACCTGTATCGGCAGATTGATTGCCGGGGGAAACATTTCACGCTATTGCTAGGCGTGCCAAGTTTTTCCCGATAATTTTCCTTGGCGTAATCTTTTGCAAAACAAGAAGAGAAATAGATAAAGGGAAAGAATAATTTAACTCATTGTGA
The DNA here is from genome assembly GCA_002778355.1 of Clitarchus hookeri. Lineage (NCBI taxonomy): Eukaryota > Metazoa > Arthropoda > Insecta > Phasmatodea > Phasmatidae > Clitarchus > Clitarchus hookeri. Next base: position 119,369 of record NQII01002647.1, on the reverse strand, counting down.
TAATATGTTCTTTAATTTCCGCAATAATTAACATACGGAATGCTGATGAACAGAACCAGAAAACAGTATGATGAATGACCTTGTGAAAAAAAAATATACCTGGCTATATAGAAAAAAAACACCCAACAACGAAAAACCCTGTAGGAATGCACACGGTTTAAACATACACTGGGCGTTCTTTTTTAAAATATAATAGTTGGTTTTCTAATAAGTAAGTATAAACTACGATTTCATGACAGGGGGACAAGTTATAATTGATCAAATTAAAATCTACAAAGTTTAATGAAATGAGTTATGTAAATTACACTCTCATGCATATTTTGTACAACACTTTTACTTTTATAAGCTCTTTGCAAATTACATAAATGAGAAAGTTTTACAGCAGTCCAAAAAATGACATTACTGCAATAGCATTGTGTGAAGCACTAACTCCCAGGATGCTAGGACCGTAATAGAATTTAGAGAATGAAAGCGCGGGAATAACTCAACACAATATGTTCGTTATTATTTTCCTGGGGAGAAAAACTCTGGTCTGTAGTTGTAGTTCGTGCTCTGCAACGGATACATTTTTAATACGGAATCTTCGCGAACCAAGCACACAAATAGAGATCCTTATAAACCCATGTTTTAGTTAACTTCTAGCATTTCCACATTTTTGTGTTAAAAATTCCTTAACTTCGTAGTTTACGGTTTTATTTGAGACACTTGTTTACGACAGAAAATTTCATAACATTTGTCAGTTTTCTCTGGCTCTTGTACTTCCCCTTACTCCGTGTATTTTTTACCTTATCGAAAAAAGGATGTTTTTTTTGGGGCCGGCGGGAGAAGGAAGGTGAAAAAAAAGGGGGGGGGAGATTGAACTGGAAATTATCCAATCAGAATGGTTACCGTTCAGGAAATTTAAGGGACAAAACTGTTTGCAGCGCCACTTGTTTGCAAACAACACAGATTTTTAAGGATTCTAGTGAATCCCCCCCCCCCCCAACCATCTTCGTCAACGTCAATGAGGTAATTGCACCTGTGGCAGTATAACTTGGCCTCGATGGAGAAACATTTGTTTGTTTGTTTGTTTGTAGTTAAAAGCGCTGTTTTGTTTTACAAGAACCTGCACGAAATGATAAAATCCACACAGCATGTTATGTAATGGATCATTTGAAAATAAAACAGTGTGCGGAGATTCGAATGCAGTGTGTATGTAAAAAAAATTTTAAGATACTATTTCAATAAAGAAGGAAATGCTGTTTTCAATTAAACATTTCATGATGACATGGATAATGATACATATTAGTAAAATATATGAAGTACAAGCATTAAGAAAATATACATTCAACACGTGTACTTTTATTATTAGTATTATCATTTGACTGCAAGTGATCACGACACGTGAGGCGGTAAGCAGCCGCTACTGACAACTGCTATTTTTCCTGAAAGGAGTGGACACTCGAACTGATGGTATACCTCGCGGAGGAACGAGCCGAACAATAAGCGGAGCCAAATGCTTCCGCCTCCGGGCGACAAAGCTGCTAAATGTCCCCAACGAGCAGCGTAAAGCATCGACGACAAATGTGCGTGTGCAGAGGTGTGCGTGTGTGTGGGGTGTGCGCTCGTGGGTGTGTTTGCTTCCTCGGCGGGATTCTCTAGGTGCCCAACCAACTTGGGGTGAAAACAGGTCACAAAGGGCAGGGAAACACCNCCAAGCTCGAGGAAGGAGCCAGATGGTTCACGTTTCGCCCAAGAAAACATCCTCAGCAACAAAAAGAGAAAGAAAGGTACCCCGAGACCTCTCCCCGCATCTACCCACCTTCCACCACCTTTACGTCTTCTCAGGCAGTCTTCCTTGCTTGGAAATGGGCGCATTCCATTAGCTCGACGGGGCAAGCGCGGGGGTTTGTGAGTGACCCCTGGGGAGGAAAGAAATGTATCAGGGCCAAGTTGGCAACAACGGCGAGGTAATTGTGCCCGCCACAATGTTTAGGAGATTGAGTTGCGGCTATTGTGCGAGCAGCAGGGAAACTGTTTTGAGTGTGTTCGCCTCCCTGGGCCCACAACAGCTCAAGGACTTGAAAAATATCATTTTACGTTCGCTCATAGTGTGCTGTATAGCTTGTTTCCAAACATGAAATTACGACGTCTCAATTTTCCACAAATTACAGGAAGAGATCTTCATAATACGCTTATAATCGGCCTAGCTCACAGCGTATCAACAAGCGGAAATCGGCAAATAATATCTATGTTATCAAGTTTTTAAGGCAGATCATTGAAGCATACGCCAACTAATGAAGCAACTGAGGCATCACAAACAACAAACAAGTCTCAGAACAAGGTACTTTTTATATCTACTACATTTTATATCCCATCCTAAGAAATCACAATACTGTACTCTTTAAATAAGTAATTTGATATACTAAACCTGTAATATATTTTTTAAATTAATATATAATCGACTAAAAATATTAATATAGTATAGTATTAGTACAGTATTCACAAAATAGTAACCAGTAAATGTTAAAGATTATTCGTAGTCTACTACAAACACAAGTTGCTTTTTCACAGAATGGTCATTAAAAAGTTCCTAGTGGTTCAGTGAATTTTATTAGTTCTGGTGCAAAAGAAGTCTGAGAGTTCCTGAAATGTAATAGGAATGGCAGGTGCGTCTGCGTATATTTAGTGTATTTCAGATGACAGAACCCATTTTAATCTCGTAATTTAAAAAAATTATCAGGTTTTGCCAACTAGTTACAATAACCATGTNCAGATGACAGAACCCATTTTAATCTCGTAATTTAAAAAAATTATCAGGTTTTGCCAACTAGTTACAATAACCATGTATTTCATGTTTGACGAAGCCAAAGTATAAATTGTCATTACTATTTTTTTTTTTTAAAAAGCATGTTTTTATGTTTATAATTGAGAGACTAAGTTATTTTTCAATACTGTTTTGTTCATTACGTCATAATTCGTCTCGAATACCGTTCTACGGTAATACAAATCCTCGAATTAATGATCAACTATTATTTGATCTCTCCAGTAAAAAAACTGCCAAGGAAAGGATTTTAATGTATTCTTATATTTAAGATCAAGAGAATATTTTGTTTAGAAATTCACATTTTGCAAGATGTGGTTACAAAATNCAATGTATTCTTATATTTAAGATCAAGAGAATATTTTGTTTAGAAATTCACATTTTGCAAGATGTGGTTACAAAATACTAACAACTTAACTTGGGATATAAATTGCATTTATCGTGATAACTAGTGAAACAATATAATTTACAAACTTACATCACAAAAAAATTTCATATAACGCCATGTAGACCTGTTATCTTTTCACCAGAAAATGCATTTCAGATTGCGTATTTAAATTTACCCCACATAGCATATATCTACGTCCGGCAATAGCGTTTCCGATGTGGGCAACGTTTGCTGTAACCGTTAACTTGCACATGTTAATAATCAGAGAGTGGATAAATATAAAACGAACAAAACTAATAAAACATTTATATATACGGAATTGTTGACTAGATATGTTCTATAATAATTTATTTTTTATGGAAGTTAAAATGAAAATTGTTACGAAAATTGCTAAATGAAAGGTGGCAGAAGATATAGGACCTTTGTATGTTAGAGGCATACTTTTCACGTATTTTTAAATAGAATAACAATTAATTTACTGTTTCAAATGCGAAATTTTATCAGGATAAAGTTTTAATTAATGTGTGTTGTTTCTTACATATTTTTTGTAAACTGCAACCATTTGTTAACATGTCAAGTTTCTAAATAAACACAAAACTGACTTGTGATTAGTTTCACAGTTTAGCAGAGCAAAAATGAAATAATAAAAACGTTAAAAAAAAAATACCCAGGCCTAATTGTGGACACGTGAATGTTATCGAGCACTATTGAAATTAGGTACACAAAAAATATATGCAAGTAAGGAATTCTGGACATTGCCAGATTCATAGTTGGTTGAAGGTGTTATTTGAATTAATTCAAATAATAAAATTAAATGTTCTTATTTATTTACGTATGAGGTCAAATACGCAGCTGTGACTTTCAAAAAAAGAACTTTCGCTTATCAAGTTACACAACTTTCAAGAGCAGTTTCAATAAAAATTACCACGAAAAGTAAATCCTTTTCTGTAGCAGAAGTCAACACAGGTATAAGATGTCTCATTAGCAAGCAGTAGAAAGAAAATATCCGGTACCCTACAATAAATAATATTAAAATTCACCAGTATTTCGCTGAATACTTTCCATTTTCACACTTAATCATGATGGTTGCTGGGATCATACCGAGTGCTCGCCACACTCATGAATCACTTGCAAGCCGCTNTTTTCACACTTAATCATGATGGTTGCTGGGATCATACCGAGTGCTCGCCACACTCATGAATCACTTGCAAGCCGCTTTGCACTCTTCCTTTACATTGCTGCACTATCCCCAGCGTTCGACATCGTAGTATCATAGTCATCAGTAGGGGCAGTGATATTTCGCGAAAAGATTTCGAGACAAGATACAGTCCAAAGCACTGTAGGGTCGTCCAGCTTCTCCGATTGGTTAAAAAATGTTCTGGCCCGTGTTAACAGTTTGCGCATGAATCACGAAGGTTCACTGTCGGAGCAACTTAGTCCTGAGTGGCTTGGTCAAAGACGGACACGGCACCAGCAGCCAATTGAGGTGTAACAGCAGCTGAGGTGTGTATATAGTATTTAAGTCTACTGTGTGCTCCGATTTTTATGCGAAAAGTCACTGGCCCTAGTCATCAGTCTTGAGAGACTTCCCTAGTCGTCATACGGACCTCGTTGTAAAACGTTGTGTCTATGGACTATTTAAGTGGACTCGGAAACACAAACGTTGAAAAGTGNACATACGGACCTCGTTGTAAAACGTTGTGTCTATGGACTATTTAAGTGGACTCGGAAACACAAACGTTGAAAAGTGTCAACGCCAACAAAAATCGCAGTGAGTAGCCCTCTGTTTACAATATATATTCTTGTGTAAAACTGTGTTTTGAACGATAGTGACTATGGTTATCTTTTCTGAACAAATTGCTGTATTAAAACCCTATAGTCACCGCTTAAAATTCTAAGGAAACTAAACACGAGCTAAGCTTGTTTATGCTATTTCGCAATGCTTCCTTATGGTGACATGTGACCTTTAGGCGTTTTAAAATGTCGGCGTCCGTCAACCCGCATTTCCAGCCCAGATATCCCGGCTCCTTTTTCGCTTATCCGCAATAACAGGACTCCACGGGATCATTTTCCAGATGCAAACATTTCATGACATTCCTATGAGAAGTTGTGTTATTCTAGATCATTCTTCGCTTCTCTCCGCGGTAACACGACATGATGCTGAGATGTTTTTTGTTGGAAGTACACAAATTCTCCATAACTCTAACCAGGGGATTGCGACGTTCAACACGACGCCGAAACTCGCCCACCCAGTTTATGCATCTTACTACACTCCTTCCATGGTCAACTCCTAACGCAATTCTGGCGATCATAAATAACCTGCGCGAAAAGGAGTGGAGTGGAGGGGAGAGGTTTAGGCGGCTCCTAATATCAAGATCTTGAACGTCGATGAGGGTGAAGGGAGGTGAGTATGGAGCAGCGCCTGAATGCAAGGGCGTGGGAAACGGGAGTTCACGCAGAAAAATTGCCGACCAGCGGCATCGTCCGGCACGATTCGTACGTGCGAAAATCCGGGAGTGAACGAGTCGGGAACCGAACCCGGTTCGCCTTGGTGGGAGGCGAGTAGTCCGACCACTACGCCACCATGGCCCCAACCGTGCGAAAAGTGTACTGAGGTAGATGGAGGTAAGGAGGGAAGTGTCACGTCAACAATGTTAAAGCACGCAACATTACATTTTAACGTGAAAATTTATTGGCGTACTTACTACAAGGTTAGTAACTAACGCGGAAAAAGGTTGTTATAAATTAGCGTTCTAAAGGATTAGTATAAATACCCCAACTTTGAAGGTCTGTAATATCAAAACCAAACCACCTACAACCTTGATTGACCAATCAAATGAACCGTTTAACCGTGAAGTTTGTTTACCATGCATTCATAAATGTTTAATGTGACCACCACGAGCAGCCCGAACGACATCTACGCGATAATCAAACTCGCTCCACACTCTTGTCGGCATGTCCGGTGTTACGGTTTGGATGNAGCCCGAACGACATCTACGCGATAATCAAACTCGCTCCACACTCTTGTCGGCATGTCCGGTGTTACGGTTTGGATGACGTACGCAATTCTCGTTTTGAGATCGTCAATGTTAGCCAGCAATGGTGAACGAAGCACTTGATCCTTTATGTACCCCCATAGAAAAAACGCACGGGGTAAGATCCGGGCTTCTTGGAGGCCAGTGATGAAGAGTCTGGTCGCCAGCTGCTCCTCAACCAATCCAGCGTTGCGGCAACGTCTCATTAAGGATCCGCGAACAGCTAGGAGCCNAGCCCGAACGACATCTACGCGATAATCAAACTCGCTCCACACTCTTGTCGGCATGTCCGGTGTTACGGTTTGGATGGCGTACGCAATTCTCGTTTTGAGATCGCCAATGTTAGCCAGCAATGGTGAACGAAACACTTGATCCTTTATGTACCCCCATAGAAAAAAACGCACGGGGTAAGATCCGGGCTTCTTGGAGGCCAGTGATGAAGAGTCTGGTCACCAACTGCTCCTCAACCAATCCAGCGTTGCGGCAACGTCTCATTAAGGATCCGCGAACAGCTAGGAGCCAATGGGGTGGTGCACCATCCTGCTGGAAAATGAAGTTCCCCCCCCCTCACGCTTCTTCTAACTGAGGAAACAACCCCTCTGTAAGCCCAAATAAAGGATTCCAGTAAATGTGGGCTCGTGAAAAAAGAAAGGGCCAAAAACAGTGTCTTTGGATACAGCGCCAAACACGTTCACTTTGAGGGAAGCGCGCTCGTGTTCGTTGGTTTCATGTGGAGGCTCCTGACTCCATATCCGCACGTTCTGCCGGTTCACCTTACATTTGTATGGAACGTCGCTTCATCGCTAAAAACCAGCTTAGATATTAAGGCATCGTCTACCTTGTTCTGGGTAAGAACGAACACGCAGAAATCACGTCTCAGTTATTTATCCCATTCGGTAAAAGCCTGTACAAGCTGTAACCTGTATGGTTTGTACAGCAATCGCTTTCGCAACACTGTCAATACAGTCGATTGAGGGATTTGCATTTCCCGGCTAGATTGTCGAGTTGATTTTCTCGGACAGCGAACGAACGCTTGTTGAATCCGTTGATCATTCTCTTCGGACACACGCGGCCGCCCGGAATTTTTGTCTTTGCAAGGGCACGGAACTGACGAAACCAACGTACGATACTCCACCTATCAGGACGACGTCCATATTTGCGACGGAATTCACGTTAAACAGTCGTAACCGATTCACATTTAGCAAACTGAATAACACAGAACGCCTTCTGTTGTTTCGTCGCCATCGTGATGCGGACTGACACCCAACACACGCTAATAGTGTGACGACAGATACTCCCAGTGCCATCTCTCGGCAGATAAAGGAAACATCAGACCGTCCCTTTCACATTGAAGCTACCCCCTTATCACCTCAAACCGAGAGTTACGAACGCCATCCAAACCGTAACACCGGACATACTGACAAGAGCGTGGAACGAGTTTGATTATTGCGTAGATGTCGTTCGGGCCGCTCATGGTGGTCATATTGAACATTTATGAATGAATGGTAAAAAATTTCACGGTTCCATGGTTCATTTAATTGGTCAATCAAGGTTGTAGGTTGTTTGGTTTTGATAAAATAGACCTTAAAATTTGGGGTATTCTTTTATACTCATCCTGCATAATAAGTGTAGTACTTAAATTAATAATCAATGAAATTGTCTTTAGTTTGTTTTATACAAACCAGAATGTACGCATATTTATAGGAATTTCACATTATTATTTTATTGGTGCCTGGATTATAATAATGAAGTCCAAGAGTACGTTTATTTTTAAATGTCAATGAGGAATATGCAATTGACTGAAAGACGATAGTTAGCAGGGCTTCCAAAAGTGATCACGTAATCGTGGGCCAACCATAGTGCTGACCGCGGAAGTTATGGCGGCAGCTAGCAACAGTTATAGCATCATATGCTCACAACTGTTGCGGTGATCTCCCCGCTGGTCCCCAGATACCATCTCACTGCTGTTTAGCAGCTGTCTTGCTGTGTGTGAAATCAGGCCCTATTATACATATGCGGCCACTGGGCCTGGCCTCACAGGCGTGCCAAGCTGAGGGGCGCAAAATAGGAGAAAAAATGCGCCAGATAAAAATTTAAATACACGACAAATTTACACGCTTCTAACAGTTTTCCTTTAAACTAAACAATTCTAAAGACTGTTTTTAAAAACTTGGTTTATTAGTTTAGCATTTCGGGAACTTGTTTAGCGGTGAGGCACGCTTAACAGGACCTTTTTCAGCGCTATGGATAAGGTCTATTCTACTCAGGTTGGGAAGCTCAATGTTTTTAGTTTGGCAACCAAAATTTTTCGCCATTATGTAAGCGCTAGTGTCGCATGTGCACCGGATTTTCTCTATTTTCTTCGTTAAAAAAACAAAATTATTGCAATAATCATAAATAAAATGTAAAATAGCTTCGTAAGTAAGTAAAAGTTTTCTTTTTTATTATTTACGAAGCTTAAGATGTTTATTATAAGTGACCCTTTGGAACAATGCGCACCTAGAGGTGTAAATTTTCCCCACGCCAATTTCTCCCATAAGATCACTCTTTTTGTTCCTAACCTGGGAAGAATAAACCTTACTTTGTATTACGAACAAAAAAAATCGTCGCTCGAAGAAGTGAAGTTAATTAGCCTCATGCATCATCGCACGCAAAGTGATATCACATTCAAACTAGATTTCAGTGATATCAGTTAGGACTTTGCCAGCGGGAGAGCTCAGAAAAAAAACCGTCAAGGTGAAATAAACTCAAAATAATGTTAAAACAAACGAAAGATGACAAACCAAACTAGATATAATAATACTGTCGCTATGAACTACATAAAATAGTGATGAGGTGGGAGGGTCGTCCGTGACACTGTAAAAAAACATGTCTTACTTGAAAGTTGTTCTGCTAAGTTACAACAGCGCCCTTGGATTTTTTTTTACAGTAATCGGTTTCCACTGTGCAACACGGCGTGTCCATATGTGGTGGATAATGGAAGGTACGCCGAATGAGCGCTAAGGATTTTTACTTAGTGGTCCTTCCTTAACCAAAACTGGAATAGTGTTTTTTTATGTTCTTGGTGTTGGGAGGGGTGGGAGGGCAACCTTTACTGTGCCCAGAGCAGCACAAGACTTAAAACAGGCCTGTGCGAAATCTGCGCTTGGCAACTTGCTCTCGAGATAGGCGACAATATGTAGAATATCCCTCCGCTCTACAATGAATTTATGCGATATGCGCCATAACTTACGTAATAACAGTTCACAAGTCACATTGGGAAATTACAATAGTCATATAGATGACTTACGGCCCGGCGAATTGGTCTACCAACAGACGTCTGTATTGCGATATTTTCCCCGTAAATGTCTGTGTGTCACTGGCTCAGGAAATAGCATCCACGGCTTCTGTTTGTAGTTCAAACGCCAGGTTCGACCACGTGATCTCGGTATGGTGATGGCTGAGTCAATATTGATGAAATGCGCGGAAGACGAAAATCGATATAACGCTTGTTTAGTTTACCTCTCTTTCCATAGAAAACAGACGATAAATCTTAGCAAGCGACACAATACTAAATTAATATTCTCAAAAGAGTTCAGTAATCCCGGTAATTGCGCTACCGGCTCTCGCTTGCAAGTCAAAAATTGTTTAATTGGTAAACCGTGGCGTAATTTTCTCCGGCCCTTTACAGTATTGATTGATATTGGAAAAAAAAAGTAGTTTTATATGGTTTGTTACAAATAGTTTTGAAATGTTGGTTTTTGTGTAAATACTTAATAACTTCATGTCAATATTTTGAAAACTATTTACAATGGTAATGTGATACTGTAATCTATAACACAACCAGTCAGTCCTCAAATGAAATGTTGGACCTCGAGATATGTGTATTAAAGAATTCGCTAATTTAGATACCTCTACAAAAAGTTTTATTCTTTAGTTAACAAAATTAGGACTCGAATAAATTATTTGTCTGAAACAACTGCCAGTACTTAGTTGCAGCAGTTAAGAAAATATTTTTTGTTTAAAAAACTGTTTATCAATACGTTTGGACACAATAATGGAATTCTTAGGTAGATATGAAATATCTTCTCAAAAACTCTATGAAAGTGAGAGCTACCCAGATGACAGACAGTGTAAGAAATGTGACTGAGGGGGAAAAGAAAGAGCAAAGCATTAAACATGAAACGTTAGATGATCTTTAGCCGAGAGCACAGACAAGTAAAGGGAACTACGCACTCATAATTACATAGCAATTTTAATTATGGCAAAATTTGGCAAGGTCAATATCACTACATAGTATAAAAGTAAGTCCCTGGCGCGCGACTGTCTGTCTGTATGACTGCGCTAATCTCGAGAACCACTGAACGGATTTGGATGGGATTTTTACTTTTATGATCTGCATTTATTGAGGAATGTTTGTGTGTATTACAAATTGCCCTAGCACTTATAGGAGCTGAGAATTAACAGTATTAGTGAATCAAGCCGAGAAAAAAGTTTGCCACCAGCGCGCTCTCATGGAATACGCCGCCTAATCCTTTAGAGATATAAAAAATCATGTAGGAAAGTATTGTGTAAAATTAGATGATCTACAAAACGTTCAGGGGTATCAAATATCTATCTTTAATAGATAAGTTGTAATAAATGTATTTACAATTTAAATTACGTAGTAAAAACAAATGTAAAATTCACTGTCTTTTCTAAACATAAAGAACTTTATCTTTATCAAAATTAATTAATTCATTGAATGCTTCTGGTATACCACCACATAAACCGATTTTAAAAGATGGAGCTCCCATAATTTTATTGCAAAATATAAATCCACAGAAATTATGCAACGGGACTCGATTACAAATAAATAGTTTAAAAAGTTATCTCATTGAAGGTACTATTCTAACTGACTGCGGTACTGGAGAAACTGTTTTAATACCTAGAATACCACTGATTCCCTTGGATTTGCATTTACATTTTAAAAGAGTCCAATTTCCAATAAGAGTTTATTTTGGTATGACCATAAATAAGATGCAGGGTCAAACACTTAATGTGGCTGGAGTGGATTTGAGTGGAGCATGTTTTTCATACGGACAACTATACAGTAGCCCTTTCGCGTGTTACGTTAAACAGAAATCTTTTTGTGCTTGCGGTTGGAGGCAAAACGATTAATGTTGTATACAAATAAAATTTCTAAACCACAGTCATATAATATTGTTGTATTAGAGATGTATGAATTTCGATAAAGCGTATGAGGTATGTATGTCAGGATCGTGGTAGATGGAGGTTCATAATCTCTGCCTACCCCTCTGAAAGACAGGCGTGACGTGTATGTATGTATGTTATATATGATAGTTGTTTACTAATTTACTATCATACAATTTTGTAATTGTCTTCTCCCAATTTATTTATTAGTGTATCGCTGTAAAAACTAAATTGTACCCGGGTGAAGCCAGGCCGGGTCGCTAGTTGTAACATAAATACGAGTTCGTTGTTAGTCGTCGTGTCTGTACTGCTGTGTAAGGTCAATAGCTGGTTGAGTATAGGGGTACTTTCGGGATTTTCTTTTTTAAAATATAAACAATCCAATATGGATGGGGAAGGTTCCCGTTAAGCTCGTTGCGTACAGCGTTTTCCGTGTGGAAATCACTTTCAAGGTCCAGTGATTACTGATAAACTTCTGATTTACCTCTGCGACGCATTGGCCTGAAATGCTGCAATGAAGGCAACACGAACTTGATTCGAACTCCCGTGCAGCGCGAAGAACGTCACCACAAAAAACCTTCCTTGGTCGACACCGACAATTTGGCTCCGTGGAGATCCAACCGACAAACATAATCTGACGAAACTTCCTGTCCCACTTTCCATTACACAAAAAAAAAAAAAAAAAAAATAGGACTGGAACGACGCAACGTTTCAAACCGAATGTGGTGACCACTAACCCGTGCACGGAATCATTATAGTCAGGAGCAAAAACAATCAAGCACTCACTCCGCTCCTTCCCTCTTTCCAGAGGTGGATTTAATCCCATGCCGTTGGCTCCCAACGCCTGTAATTTCTGATTGAGCATGCAGCTGTAGACAGGTGTGACCATTTCAGCGTGTAATTTGTTACCTACGTGGAAATCGAGAAGAGAAAGTGTTCAACACAAATCCTGCCGGGATAGTTGAGCTGCGTGCGTATTGAGAATCAAGAGGAAATGGAAGGTAAAAAAAATATACGCGGTCATTTTTTTTCGCAAACTCGGATCTGCAAAAGCACACAGCTGCCTCACTTGGCAAAAAAAATTTTGTCAATGCATTTTGATTAAGCGACGTCTTTTGGAAAATGGTATTCCGTTAACTGAAATTGATCTTGGTCGTTAATGCATTATAAACTCCTATGTATGGTAATGCATGTATAACGGATTTAATTGTGCGTAGTGACACTGTCTCTGTGGAGAATAACGAATATCATTAAACCTGGGCACCGCCACTTTCCCACTATCACTACTCGAACTCCCGCAGTTTCCTCAGCGTTGGAAAGTCGAAACATGTAAGCCCTCTCATTTGGAATAATAGTCAATAAATACATTTTTATTTTAGCCTTAGACGTTAACTTCCGAGTGCGGTAGAATATACAAACTGTGTTTATTACTTACTTGGCAATATTTATATGTAAAGTTGGTTAAGGATAAATATAGCTGAAAGAAAAGAGTAACTACGGCCTCAGAAGTGTCCACTTTACCGTGAACAGCCTATATACAGTTTTACCCCTGAAGACGCAAAGAAAACTTAAGCACTAGAACAATAATTGATCCAATCTGACAATAGCACAAATATGTATAATACTTAGCGTAGGAACAAAATGAAACACTTCACGAATGTCTGATTTCACATCTTCACGAATACCGATGAAATCAGTATAGAAAGAATACGTATTTAGAAGTACTATTCTCTATTTAAAGACTTAACTTGTGGATCTACTTTTTTATAACAACAGGGTTTTACGGCTAATTACTGGAACAAAATTATTTTACGTGATATTTAATTTGTCAACGTAATTTTTATTTTTCATAAAACACCAATGTATGACTTGAAGCAGCAGAGTGATACCGATAGTTTGCAGACTGTTATTATTTAGGCTAGTACGCTTATAAAAATACAGGCAATTATCACCTACGAAGAAAGCACCTCAGACATAGACTCCACTGACCACTGGTCGTCTGATTTATCCACGCAGTTGGCGTGCTACGATCAGCCTTTGTGGAATGGCTCCCTCCCTTCCACCCTTCCCCCATCCATTCCCTCTAAATTTACAAAAACTTTGGAAAGTAAAATAATTCAGAAGTAATGCAGACCACGCACCACACAGTAACGTCACAAAGTTTGTGGTGGGGGGGGGGATCATTGCTGGGGTAGGTCAAATTTCAATTACAAATTCTTTATTGTCCAATCAACTGCGGTTGTCGTGGGCTGTGGGAAAGATGTTTTTTTTTTTTTTTTTTTTTGCGTTTCAAGGTGTATTTACAATTAATAAAAATTATATGAATGTATAGCTTTGTTTATTAATGTATTATTAATATTTCATTCATAAAATAAATTCTATTTTCTCAAAAATACATACAAAGTAAAGAAGTTAAACAAGCTTGAGCTAATTCGTCGTTAATTTTAACATTGATGTTAGCTGTAGTTTGCAGTGTAAACAGTATCTCTATTATTTTATGGTGAAATTTTCTTGTTCTTTGTATAAAAGGGCTGTAGTAATTTATTCTCACGACTTTGGTTTTAAAACACGTTGGCGAAGGTTATTCCGTTGCGATGTATGTCCTAAGCTGTTTCGTCGTAAATAGATTAATTTATTTCACCGTCTCATATCTCGGTACATACCGAGTGAAACAAACGTAGGTGTAAAAAAAAGAGATTGGATCAAGTTATCCCCAAGACGAATTCCACGCCCTTCGCCGCCATTTATACTCCCCTCCTCTCCCATTTCTACGTTGGTCTTTTTAGTGCCATCAATCTTTGTCACTTCGCCCATAGTAGAAAGGCGGACTTTGCATATGCTAAGCTTGTCGCAAGAGCAATTAACTATAATCTATAGTCTTGATTTGAATGCAATACCGAGTAAGTGAACCTTTTTCGTTTCCACGTACATTCTCCCATGGAGAAGTCTGTCCAATTAAAATCAAAGCAAGACTGCGTGCCTGACCAATAACGGCGATGTGACTTTTATACGTGAAAGGAGGTGGTATTTGTTGATCCTTATTTTTTTTTCTATTTATCTCTATTTTTTTCCTAAAGGAACCCTTCCTTCCTTCTCTCTCTCTTTCTATATCTGGAACATAAGCGAGAACGTGCTCTACAATCCATTCACATTTAGACTGAAGCACACTTCAAAAAGTCGTTCTTTTTCTACCATATAAACGAGATGGCAAATGCCTTTACAGTCAAATGACTGTTCTGCCAAATATCACATACCGGATGTGACATTTATTGGCATTTTTTAAACCTCCGTGGCGCTCTCAAGGGGCGACGACAATGAACAGTGATGGTTCCAGATTCAAAGTCATAGTCAGGTGGATAATGAGGATACCATCACCTTTTCCTTTCTCACGCATAAATATGCCATGGAAAATTATTTGCAACACTGCGTTCGGCTTTCCAGTGTTTTATACACTTTTTTTCCTGCCATACTAGCGTGTTCAGTATTTTATTTCAGTTTTGGAAGGGAAATAAAAAAGTTTAGTTTTCCAGACGTATGTAATTTATTTAAGCGTAAATAGATTGTTTCAAGTAACGTATTTACTGTTTCTTCCATTAAACATATCAGACTGTTTTATTACCTACGAATTCGAATTTTGCCTATGTAGTTATAATTATTTTTCTATCGAGTTCATAAATACGTCTGCTCTCCTGACCGTAATTGTTCAGCTTAAACTGCACATCAGTTTTGTGGGAATAATATCATGAATGATTAATTGATATAATCGTTTAAGGTAACGCAATTTATTGTATTTCAAACACAGCCGCTATAAATATTTATCACGCCTTGAAATACGCACGAGAATGTAAACCTTTTGCTGTTACAGATAAACTGATCTATATGTACTCGGTATCACTTGAAAACTCACTTGGAAGTGAACACACACACACACACACACACACACACACACACACATATATATATATATATATATATATATATATAGTCACTTCAATATTACTTTTGTTTTGGCGATAAAATAACTTTCTGACACCACCGCCAATCATATTTTATATTAAAATCTATCGTACCTATATCATATGGCGTAACCCTACTAATTATCGAAACTAAGATATTTTACTTATCAATTAGCTAGAATGATTTTAAAAAACACTTAAAAATAACTTGACCCGTTCAGTTACTGTGTCCACGATTGTGGGCACATTGCACATTAAAGGCACTTTTGAAATCAACCCTTGAAAAATTTTAGTGCCTCTAACTGCGTGTATTTTCAACGGACACACGCAGTGACATGCATCCAGTAAAGTTGGTAACGACAAAGGGAAAGTAGTTCCATGTGACTACGTTAAATCAAGTGTTCGGAAAACATTTGTCAATACTACAATGATTTATTTTCCTTTCTAATTTTTTAAATGCATATGTGTATAGATAAAAAAATTTGTAAAACATTTACTTTTATAATAATTTTCCAGTTTCCCTTTACTGACGCATGAAATAAGTGATCACGTCCACGACAATGTTGATATTACATATGGCGGAAGGATACACAATATGTTCACAAGTATACCTTAACCAGGGTTTTCATAAGTGCTCATTTTACCCATAATCGAGCACGCAGCACAAACAAACATTTCTAAAAAAAAAAAACCCGAACAAGGGATATCGACACTGAACGTTTCGAAAATCTTTCATCAATTACTGTGTTTTGATTTCAATTCTTCCGTCAAGCCGATTAAATTTACAGTATTATAAGACAAATTGTATAAAAACCAGCGTAAATTTCTCTCCAATCGCATTTAAGACATAACGGCTGGACTTATTTCTGTCGGGAATCCCATATTCAGTGTAGAACGTGTTAATTAGCCTTATAACCATATAACCATGAAAACAGGAAGTGATTAATGCCCACATAAAATATAACACAAAATGGTTTAAGCTTACGCACTACAGTTGCAAAATTAGTTTTTTTAAATTTCTTTTATTATATAGACCTACTACATCTTTAGCGTGTTTGATCTGAGAGATGCGAAGGAAAATATTTGTTATAGAAATTACGTAATAGCAGGTCTTTAGTAATAGGGAAGAGAAGAAAAGTAGAAGATGTCCCCACATATGTGCATTCAATATGGTTCCAATTTTTTATGATATGGAATAAATTGGAAGTAGCTGAAAAGATGTTAAAAATAGTATTATTTATGAATAATACGAATATGAACTCGACTGGAAAAGTTACATTATTCAAACTTACAATGAAGCTTTTCTTAAAGAAGTGAATTTTTAATTGCGAAAATGTTATGAAAATATTGCATGGAAAGTTAAAATGTGTATTTCTTTCCTACTTGTGTAATTATAATGTATAATATTTTGTTTTATTAACAGCAAAGTTATAAAAACTGGCAACCTCCAAAACCACATCAAATGTAATGAGAATAAAATAATTTCTTTCTGTCGAAGAAACCAGTTTTATTGAAGTAATTTTTCAATAGAGTAAATACACAAGAACTTAATAAAAAAAACGCTATCAAATAATGGTACACTCAAATGACAAAAAAAACAGTATTAAATGTTACTATTTATTTACGTGACCAAATATTTATGATTACAAACAATGGTTACACAATCGCAAACTAAGGTACAATACCAGATACAATATTTCACAAAATTTTACAAAACTACAAGAACAAAGAGATAATACAAAAAATAACTAATAACATAATTGAATGAGTGTGTCTATCATATCACAGTCGCTTAACAAAATATGTTCACTACCGATATCACATAACCTAGCTTCGTTTGAGCTTGGATTCAAACTAATTACATAAATATTTAAATACACAATTTATGTACAACTGAACAATAATACATTTAAATATGCCACTCTTTTTTGTTTGGATGACACTTGAGAAATTAATGACAAACAACGCCATTGTATACATTAACTTACTTGGGGTCAAGCATATTTTAATAATTTCAGTACATTTCCAAAACTCATAAACAATCAGAAAACATAGGACAAAGAGAACTAAAATATGTGTATTTAAAAATGCTAACAATAATAAATATGCATACGGTCAAAAAATTTTAATATGAATAAAAGTACACTTTTAAGCATTTATATCAAATTTGATAAAATATTTAAAGTGCCAAATGGTACAACAATTTTAATGTCAAAGTCACCACCTACGATATATTACTCCATTTGAGTGGTATAAATTCTATTTTGGGGTTTCCTTAAAATTAAGTTTTATTATGTCACCCTATTTTCACTGTATGCCATTTCATAATTGCAGAGCTACGAAAATCTAACGAGAATCTTAATTTGATGTTATGTTGTTGCTCTAAGTATAACTGTCAAAGACATCTTAACTGTAGCATTAAATAAAAATCATTACAGCTATANAAAAAAAAAAAAAAAAAAAAAAAATGTGTGTAACAACATACATTAAATACATGATGTAGCCAACACCTCACGCAAACCACAGTTTATGATAAAGAAGTTTATTCAGCGAGATACACAATGAAGCATATTTTCGTACAATGCTCATCACTCATTACTATTTCCCTTTTACAATGTTGTTATGCTGTGTCCATTTATGCTAGTGCTTTGACATCACCATTTTTTCTTTGTATTGAAAATAACGATTCCTTCCCAAATCTTTTCTTTCTTAATGTACACACAAATTTATCACGTAACAACGATAACTTGCTGAGTAATATAAAATGATTATAGTAATAAATAATATGACAGCAGTTCTTATAAACTTTAAGCGCTACTGTATGAATGGCGGAAAGACTAACACTTCTGAAAAATTTGCAAACATATTGTTTTATTAAAAAAAATTTCCAATTAAAATTAACTTTAGCACATAATGATCCTACACTCTTTACTTGAATAACATTTCCAACAATGTTTTTTTTTTTTTAATTTTTAGTAATTGAATATTACGGATAGCAATTTTTAAGAAGAGATTTTTCATCGATTAATATCACTGTTTAGTTATACCTATTTCCAATAATCTACTGTGGAGTTATACTAAGATATTTTATCCTGACTCAGCTACCATATAAGTAAAAAAGTGACTACTCAGTTAATGAGAACAAATTTGTTCCAAGCAAAACGTAAACTAACAGGAAGTTCCTAACCTACGATTTCATTGACACTTTCGGCCTCAATATTAAAAAAAAAAAACTTTATTTGCAAGTTTGTCTGCTTAAATTACGCCTTAAAACTAATATCACAGACGATTGAGATGCAGAAAGACGCATATACTGGCAATACTTAAATTAAAAATATCAGCGCATGTTGTCCACAGAACCATCATGTATGGACTACATTTTCAAGTCTTAATCTAGTAATTAAATTGCATTACCATTCGATATTACTTCATTTATTACAGCTGTCATACCAAAGACTTCCAAATTGATGATAATAAATTGTAGTAAAAACTATAGAAAACTTTAACTGATCCAAAAAATAAAGGATTTTAACTCAATTTTCCTAAAAAAAATTAGAAACAATGTATCCAACTTTCCAAAAAAAGCAATATCAGAAATTAAATATGTGGTTAAAATATGAAAATCATCGTTGCAATAACTGCAACCATTAAATACTATGAATTCCTTAAAATTATTTAATATTCATTGGGGGAAGAATGTACTAAATTATATAATTAATTAAGTAAAATGTTTCAACAAAATATGAATAAAATTAAAAAATTATCAGCATGATAGTAACACAGCCGTAAAATATAAAACATCATACAGCTCAAAATGACAATCTACATAATTCTAATAATAATTGCATACTACGAACTCTTATTTGGAAAAATTAGTTTTACACTTCACAAGTTTTATTTTATCCAAACAAGTATTTAAAAAAAACTAAGAGTACATAACACTAACAAAATAACCCAGTCACAATATTTGTACAAAGTTTTAAAATTATAGCTATTTTGTAAAACCACAAAGTAATAATTCTAGGAACATTGAAAAATTGCCATTGCATGTAGCACTAACGAAATTATATTATGCTATGTGGAATTACAAAAAAAAAAAAGTTACAAATATTATATACGTAGAGGAATTATCATGTAATTATTGAACTGTTAAACAAGCTGCTTTTAGCATTCTGAAGTACAATATTTTATCAAAAACCTGATATGTCTGATCACTAGTCCCATTTAAGCTCCCAGCTTAATTATGCTTAGTGAAAGTTCTACTAGCGATAAAGGCAAGCTGCTGTCCACGCACGGGTCGTTCCGACCACAGTCAATCACCTCGTGACTTCGGGGTGCTCCCATTCCGACCTCGTCGCTCTCACCAGGTTGTAGGTGGTCGTGATGAGCGCCCGGCGAGTGGCACGTGGTTGCCGAACTCCTTTCCAGCCTCTCGTTAACCAAGTTCTCGTTGATCTCGTTCGACATATCTGAGTCCTGCCCGCCATCTTGTATTTCGTAGTGTGGCATCGAACATGTAACCAGCTCTTCAAGGATGTTCCAGTACTTGTTCAGGTTGATCCGAGCAGAACTCGTGATCTTCCGAGGCAGCATTGGTTTCATTATCTGGAGCAAATACATACATGTTTTGTCATTTTTAACATCAATAACACATTTAAAAGTCTGAATTAAATAAAGTTTTAATACAGATTATGCATTATGGGAAGGCCCTACTAAAATTCAAAATGTCAACCTTCCGTGGCGCAGTCGGTTGCTGCGCTGCCGGCCTGGGGTGCGAGAGGCTCTGGGTTCGAATCCCAGGCAAGACATGGGTGTTAGTTTAAGTTAGGTTATAGGCTAGTTTGTAAGCCGTCCCCTGATAAACCTTCAGACATAACACCGGAATACGTTAATAAGCCCTTTACAGTACAATAAAATTAAAAAAAGCACATAATGTAATAATATAATGAATGGAAAAAGATTATTAAAATTAAAAGTCCACATAGTGTATTTCTTTTGCTCATATTGTTTGTGGCTAGTGCTACAAACATGAGCAAATATTTTATTTCTAACTGAGCGGTTATCACAGGCACAACTTTACTGTCACATGATGCATTAGGGGCTGTGCCGCGTTTTGAAAAGATTTAAGATGAAAACCATTTTTAAAACTGGCATATTTTGTTGCTACAAACGTATGAAATCTTCATCAAAAAGTTTGGCCATGCCCAATTGAAATTATTAATTTACTGAAAGGACTCGCACAGAATGTTCGAAACCTACAATTAAAATATTACAAGAGTACTACAAACGCGATTCTCCACGAGTACCTTACACTGTAACAAAAGGTAAATTTTGCACAGTACGAAAGAGAAGGTAAATTATAAAATACGCCACACGTACCACCCCACACAAAAGTTAATGCACAGAAGAAGGGACAGCATTGACAACACAGAACTGTACCACAAAGCAGTTGAAAGTGATTCACAACAATCCGCCATCCGTCAATACTTGTGTACGGCAAACTTCCAGTGCGACAACTTAACATTACGATCTTTCTTTAGTTTGACATATATTTTGGTGACGGCCTGACGGACGGATGACTGACGGATGCGACGGACTATTGCGTCTCCTGCCTGAGTTGGTATGGAAATAGGTTTTACAAGCTGTTCACAGTTACTTCCAACTTTTCTGAAGCCCTGCTTAAGTTATATTTCCAGGATATTTCTCCACCTTATTCAAACAAAGTTTAACCAAGTACAGATAATCACACCAAAGGGACAATGCACCGGATTCGTGCACACTCAATATGATATTATTTTGCATAAGAATTACGTCTTACCAAGCATTATCAACACACCTATNATTTCTCCACCTTATTCAAACAAAGTTTAACCAAGTACAGATAATCACACCAAAGGGACAATGCACCGGATTCGTGCGCACTCAGTATGATATTATTTTGCATAAGAACTACGTCTTACCAAGCATTATCAACACACCTATTTATCTCAGTTTTTATTCATATTAATTATAAAGGAAAGGTTATAATTTATAGATAATGTTAAATATAAAGAAATGTTTCCATATTTTAAAATATTATTTTAATATATGAATTGTTGTTTGGTGTTTACATATATGTCAAGCAGTATCCCACGGCATTAGTTAATGTTGCAAATTTTTTCCATCTGTAGTTAGTATTTGTTATTATGGCTGCAACAAAACACGAATTTTGTATTTGACATCAAAATATTGACAGAAATATAACGTGTACATTTTTTTTTTCANTATCCCACGGCATTAGTTAATGTTGCAAATTTTTTCCATCTGTAGTTAGTATTTGTTATTATGGCTGCAACAAAACAGACGAATTTTGTATTTGACATCAAAATATTGACAGAAATATAACGTGTACATTTTTTTTTTTTCGAGGAAAATTGCATCACATACAATGTGTACGAGTTGAACAATGTTTGGTACAACTATAAAATAAATAATTTTTTGAGGCCTGACACCCTAAGACTTGAAGATCATTAACATCGCGTTACTTCGCTGTATGATGCACTGCGAGAATGTTCTACGTTAAAAACGATTTCCACGACGAACGCACAGAATATACAAGTATGCAGAAGTGATACGGCGTGGTGGTTCCTTCGATGTGGGCGTACCCACTCGCCGACTGGCTGCGCGAAGCCTGTGGAGTTTCCCTTGTGCCTGATTGGCTACTGCGTGCTGCTGTCGGCTGGCACGTGAAGTTGTCAGGCGCTGATTGGCGATCGACGCCACGACATGCTGCAGGACAGTGACGCCATATTCCTGGCGTGTGCCAATGAAGTTAAGGGTATAAGCAGCTGCTTCACCTCCGTATTAAGTATTCTGTGGCTGTGGTTAATAAGGCACTACCTTCGGGTAAGGTTACTTCTACTACAGGTTGGGAAGATCAATGTTAAAAGTTTGGCAAAGGGAGAATTTTCGCCACTAGGTAAACGCTAGTGTTGCATGTGTACCAGATTTTCTCTATATTTTACGTTAAAAAAACTGAGTAATTGCAGTAATCATGAATCAGATATCAAATAACTTCAAACTTAGAAAAATCTTTCTCTTATTNAAAAAAACTGAGTAATTGCAGTAATCATGAATCAGATATCAAATAACTTCAAACTTAGAAAAATCTTTCTCTTATTTTTTACATATTTTAAAATGTAAATTAAAAGTTACATTTTGGAACACTGTGTGCCTATCGGTGGAAATGTTTCCTATGCCAAACTATCCCATAAGAAATTTCATTTTGTTCCTAACCTGGGTAGAATAAATCTTACTTCGGGCGAGTTTCTGGGTTAGAAACACCGGTAAGTCATGATATGTACGGTTTTCTGGTGTGAGTTTAGGTCAGATTATATTCCCCTATCCCTCCCCCCTCACCAAGCCAACTTACCAAGCAATCCATCGATAAAGCCTGTCAGCATAATGCAAAGCGTTAATAGCAAAGGGAAAAGTTAACCGTAACACTAAGCCACCTGCCTGCAGCTATTTTGCGCGTTCGAGGACACGAAACACGTGGGCTCTAAGGCTGACAATTGCTCGTTCTCCACTTGCCTTATCGCCTCTACGCGCAAAGTGCTCTACTGGTGCGCAGTTTTTCCGCCAAGACATTCGCCTGGACGAGATTTTAAGCGGTGTCCAAATATTTTAATGGCGCGCTAATAAAGATAAAAGTATGATGCGTGTCTAAAGACAACTCTGAAGATTCTGCAAAGAAAATTTAACTGCTACAACTGATTCAGAAAACATCNTATGATGCGTGTCTAAAGACAACTCTGAAGATTCTGCAAAGAAAATTTAACTGCTACAACTGATTCAGAAAACATCCGTTATAGCTATTTTTATGACAAAAAAATAATCATTGGAGTTGAAATGAGAACTTTAAATTTGACTTTGAAACGTTCCTTAAGGCTCCCGCCTACCTAGAATTTTTTTCCGCGTTTGAAACCGAGAAGCGCGGGAGCAATAAGGGCGACAATGCCACACGTATCAAATGCCCTGTCTCCGCTAAGCGCATGACTCTGAACTGGCGTGCAGTGTTGTCGCACTGCGTGTACCTATGGGACTTTCAGCGGTGACCATATTATTTTACTTGTGGAAAATCTGTAGGAAGGATCAATGTATGGCCCTTGAGAAGTTTTATATGGATCTGATACGTATGTTTGGAGATAATGAATTTTGAAAAAGCTGTTTATAGCCTTATTGGAGAACTTTCTATGAAATTGTGTTTTTAATGTGTGTGACGTCTTGAAAGCCCTCAACGGCCCTCCTCCGAAGTGTGTGTTCTTTTCGCAGATGAGCACATTCATTGGACCGACGTTTAATAGTTTCGTTTAAAAACGCTTATTTTAAACACACTGCAACGCAGTTCAAGCGCCATGTAGGCGGGAGCTTCAAATGTTTCTCAAGTTTAAACACCACTGCAAAATAGCCACCCTCTGCGCCAGCCACGCGGAGCCTTTAAAACGCATCCTCGGCCGGTTCACTCCGGATTTTCGCAAGCGGGAATCGTGCCGGACCATGCCGCTGGTCAGCGGGTTTTTCTCGGGGATCTACCGTTTCCTCCTCCCCTTCATTCCGGCGCTGCTCCATACTCACTTCACTTCACCTTTATCGCCTCTCAAGACCTCACTGACCTTTTAAAACGCAATCGTACAGTGACANTCACTCCGGATTTTCGCAAGCGGGAATCGTGCCGGACCATGCCGCTGGTCAGCGGGTTTTTCTCGGGGATCTACCGTTTCCTCCTCCCCTTCATTCCGGCGCTGCTCCATACTCACTTCACTTCACCTTTATCGCCTCTCAAGACCTCACTGACCTTTTAAAACGCAATCGTACAGTGACAGGAATAACGGAACTACTGTACACGTGTCCAGCAAACCGCGTCTTGTTACCTGTCTCTATGCCGCAGTCTTGCTGGGTGTCTCCCGCGGCGGAGAGCGCGCTTGGAAGGCTGGGAAGAACAAGAACGAAGGACATCGTCAGGCTGTACGGTGTGTGGGGGAAGGGGGATGGGGGACACGAGCTGGGGAAATCCTTGCCNCACGCAATGACGGCGCCACGCCGCCGCCGAGCAACGCGATAGGCGGGGAACCTGGGCGCGCGCGGTCAGCTTAGCGTGAAACGGCAAGGCGCCCGCCCAACCCACACACTACAGACTATAGGCCATTCACGGTTAACTGAGCACTTTCGAAAGTCCTGCTTAACATCTACGTGTATAAACATTGTGTATTCTTCCGCCATATGTAAAATCAACATGAAAAGTCCAAAAGGCGTTATCTCATACCGTACAGTATACGTACATGGATCTCTAAAGAGGGGAAGCAGTGATTTTTCTAGAATCACATTTTGCACGACTTAGAATCTGACCGCCGACAAAGTGATACTGTATGGTCCGAAGTCCACTAAAATCAGGAGAGACTGTCACTTTTTTTGCGCATAACCTTCGAAAGTGAGCCGTAATTAATACAGTGCTAACGTACAGCAACGCTAAAGCTGAATCAATGATTATAAAATTGATATATATGAACATTTAATTAAATAAGCGGCTATTATATGGCAAATAGGCGGAATTAGCTGGAAACCACTGCCTCGGGGCCGTGAAATGCTCCTGAAATTATTAAAATTCACAATATTATATCAGTGGAATCCGGGCAATATACCTAATGAACCTTTAAAGTCAAGACCTTAAAAGTGGTTTCTTGCATGGTAAATAAATTTGCTCGAAATCACAAACAGCGAAAATTATTTATTATGTCACAGGGCACGGTCTAAATCATATCGCTGTTATACAATAACATCGGGAAATAATGAGGTGTGGCACACGGTGTCAGAGGCAGCTACTTTTAATTAGTACACTCAAGGGTGGGAAGCAACACAGCACATTTGTCAACTGCAATATTTTAAGCCTACATGTTTATGCAACGCCCGCACACTGTAAGTACGAGGGATGAGGGTTGCGTCTCACTGAGTCTGAACGGCAGGACCAAAATATTCTCCAAGCATCATTCTGGAAGCCAATAAAATGTTCCCTACATCAGAATTTTCTGTTGCATTATGATGCATTTTAACGTCGACTGGAGAGCAAAATTAACTGTGTAAAAAAACTTCCCTATTCTGTGAAAGTAAAAATCATCGAAAGCTACGGCAGAAACCTCATTAAAATACTAGGTTATCGATCGCATTACATTTTGCGATATATATATATATATATATACATATATGTATGTATGTATGTATGTGTGTGCAGTTATATGTGAATTTTACTTGGTGGCTATAACGGCATGATTCCATTTGATGTGCTTGTGAAAGTCGGCCTTACAGTCTTGGTTCCTTTTCAACCACACAGAATACAAACACAAAAAACGAAACGGACCCACAGTGACAGGGTGTACTCGTGTACGGAGATGGTAAACATATCCATTCCTTTGACCAAAATGCTTATTTACCATCACGTAAAATCAAGAGGTTATCGGTATAACTAAATCGTATGCTACTTCTACTTTCATAATTATTTTTTCAAGGAATCTTACTGGGATGTTTGGTAACTCAGGCAGTGGAATGTTGTAGTCTTACCGGTGTAGAGTGAGCGACTGTGAATTTGGTAACAGCGCTAGAATTTGCTACAAACCTTCGATCAGAATTCATATATCCCGGAAAAATACACTAATATCATTAAATATATCATTTCATAACAGTCTGTTAACGCGAAGTGTTATATACTCAGTTTCTGCAAACCCGATTTAATGGTTTACTCGACCGAAAAATGCTTCAAGCAGGTAGCGTAAAATATCAAGAAATGAAACCGGTTTAATGTATAACATTTTTGATACTATTGTTTTACAAGTCTCTGCAAGCAGGTTTGAACAAAAATTCATTCTGTAAACGTTTTGATTGCTAAATATCACACAGATCTATAACGCTGGAGGGAATTTAATTCAAATAGCGTTTGTAAAAGAATCTTAGCGAAAATTCATTTTATTGACAAATTATTGAAAAATTCTTACCAACAAAACTTTATACAAATAATTATTAAGAGAGTGATGAATGAGAAGCTTCTTAAAAATCGGATGTGTTGTTCAAATGTTTAATACATATTTTAAATAACCACTTTAGAGAAACAAACGATGAAACTGTTAGTTGTATAAAGGAAGTTGTTAAAAAGTTGTTAAAAATGAAGTTCCAGGTATTGCGACGTGTGATGAAACCTGAGTAAAATTCTAGTGTTTGTTGACTAACGTAAAATCAAAACTCATTTAAAATGACTAAATGTGAAACTACTAAAACTCAAATGTTATACGAATCATTTTATGGCAAGTGGCTGAATGATTAGCTTTATTACAGTTGTCAGTTGTAATATTGTATACAACATTATCTGCATAAAATTAACTAAGAAAATTTTATTTAAATTTATTGATATCAAAAATTTGGTTCAGCGTAGTCCAGCGCACTCTCGCCTACATACATTGTGCTGTTGGCTAGTAAAATGTCATCTTTGGAATAATTTGTACATTGATGTTAGTATGCGGTACAATTTTTAGGAGGCTAATATTTTACGACAATAATAATATAGTGACAAACGTCAACATTGAGTTTTTAGCGCTATACACTTTACACATCCCGCCTGTTTTTTTTTTTCTAAATGAGAAAATCCCTTTTCATCTCACATAAATGAAATACCTTCGTCACCTTTTAAGGCCAGGTTGATTTGCATGATACCCTGATTTCCCAACCCACACAGGCGTCACCCATAACACGTAACGATAAATGACTCAGCCTGGCCTCACCTTCGTGTGCCTGTTTCCTGTTCGACTCGATGTCCTTGGGGTAACCACTATTCCACCGCCAGCTTCCTCCCCTCCCATTTTTTTTCTGTACTAGTCGTCCATTATTCTCATTGCACCTTACTATGTACCATATATTTTGCATATATACGTAATTAATTCGCTCTGATGGCTCACGCTGTAGCAAAACTCATTTGCAATATTTTCCACGGGTAGGCTGTGTTTTAAACTTTGCGTCAAATGCAGAGCTAGAGCCTTAACAGTAGACAGGGAGCAATGCTTCCTTTGCGGTTCTTATTTCTCTTGAAGTTATTCAGTTTCGCCTAAATTGGTACACATAATTCTTTAATTATTTAAATTTTATAGCACACCTTAGGACACACATATTATGAAGTTAAGAATAATATTATTATTTTAGAAAAGCTACTCACGTAGCATCTTTGGGGTATTTATTTGTCGTAGATTATAAATATAATGTTATGTCATGTCTAACAATATGCTAAATACAGTATGAAATCATAAACACATCAACGAAAAATCTAAATGTGTCCAGGGTATATTATACTACAAAATCGCGAAAGTTTGGCATGATAGTGTACAAAAACTATAGAACAGTTAAAATTACTAACTTAGACATATATTTAAAAACTTATTATAAATAAGGTGTTAGGAAATAGTTATGCTCTCTCTGTTTCATGGCTGTGGAATGAAATGAACTTGATGTAACTGAAAATCTATGTGGAATAAATTTTTTTTTTTGTAAAAGAAAGTTTTAAAATTTATTTTAAAGTGTGACTTAAAAATACTGCTATAATAAAATTGATGAAAACGATTTCGTTATAACATTGACGAAACTANTGCTCTCTCTGTTTCATGGCTGTGGAATGAAATGAACTTGATGTAACTGAAAATCTATGTGGAATAAATTTTTTTTTGTAAAAGAAAGTTTTAAAATTTATTTTAAAGTGTGACTTAAAAATACTGCTATAATAAAATTGATGAAAACGATTTCGTTATAACATTGACGAAACTAAAAAAAACAATGTTTAGGGATGCTGCCTATATCGTTTATGAATCTTAACTACTATTACAAAATAATATACTAATACATTTTTTTAACTATTTCATTATTAATGTTTTGTATTTATTTGCGGTGAAGTTAAGTAATTATTTTTGTTGAGGAGACTTGTAGGGAGAAGTACGCGAGGTCTCATAACCCACTCGGGGCCGCGGTGGTGTAGATGCTAACTACACGCCTCCCACTCAGGCGAACCGGGCTCGATTCCCGGCGAGGTCGCTCCAGGATTCTCACATGTAGGAATCGTGACGGACGATGCCGCTGGTCCGCGGGCTTTCTCGCGGATCTCCCGTTTCCCCTGCCCCCTCATTCCGGCGCTGCTTCATACTCAACCTGGCTTCACCATCATCGGCTTTCAAGACTTTGATGTTAAGAGCCGCACAGATATCCCCCTTCACTCACTCATAATCCACTCAGAGTGTAGTTTTTTTTTTTTTTCGTTGTCCAGATTTTGTTTATTACTTTGGTATTTTTGTACATTTGTACAGTGGCAGAAAAAATTGTCGTGGTTGCACGTACATGCGACACGACAGAAGAACGTTCCTTTACAAATTACTAAATTATCTTTCTGAAAAGTTTCCTTTAGGGAGTGAAATGGAACACCGTATATTAGTGCACTTACGAGTGGCTACAAGCAGAAATTGAACCACATGTTGATGTTGAAAGACACTAGAAAATGATCGCCTGCAACTATATGTATACATTTCACTCATTTCAAGTTAAGTCTGGAAATGCCGTTTATTACAGTACTTAAAGAAATCTGCAAGTGTTGTGAACTACGTAACGGATTACTTCAGAGTTATATTTGTCTAATTCTTTTTATTTTTCATTATTAAAGGAAATACACGCTGCAACGCACTTCTTGATAGGCGCTGTCCAAATTCAAATACATAAACGGACGGTTAACAAATCCACTGCATCATAAGAGGAATTTAAAAGTCAATGTGGGAAAACCACAAATGAGCAATCATACAAAAAACACTTTTACTATATTTATTAACAACAATC
Organism: Clitarchus hookeri; assembly: GCA_002778355.1. NCBI lineage: Eukaryota > Metazoa > Arthropoda > Insecta > Phasmatodea > Phasmatidae > Clitarchus > Clitarchus hookeri. Next base: position 90,128 of record NQII01002647.1, on the reverse strand, counting down.
AAACAAGTGCGATGAACTACTACGCAGACGCCGTACAGCTGAAGACATTCCTGAAATTCCTACGCACTGACAGCAATCTAACTGCATCAAAACAGAATCGAAGTGGCTCCTTTCAGTTTGGCTATATGTGTACACGGTTAGAAATTTCATTAGATTTACGGAAACTTTTACGGGGATGTAGAGTTAATTTACGGAAAGGCACTTCATAATGACGAATAACGGAGATGAGCTCCGTAAATATAGAATACAGAAGCTCTTCGTATTCTCATGGCTTCGATTTCGAGACATGAACAATGCCGATGCGTATAAAATCCCATCTTCACAAACTACTTCGTGTTAAATAGTAGTGGGTGAGTGGCGAACCATTCATGGATAGGCAATTCGATCATTCTTGTTCAAATTCCGCTACAGGACAAAACCTTCTGTACACATAGTGAAACACGCACATAACGAAAATAAAACAATTATTTCTTAACCTCGTTTATAACCTCAAATATAACAAGCGCTCTTACACGACTTGAAACTAAGAGACGCGTTCGTCACTTTAATGGAAAATCCATATTTACGAAATACTTTGTGTACTTCGTTATGTAGGTAAGTGGTTCGCGTTATTGATTGTTGATTTTTCGATTCGTGTTTAAATTTCACAACAAAACAAAATATTTAAGCTTTTTTTAATATCTCTGTCATACACAGTGAAATATATTACGAAAATAACATTACTAAAAACTAAGAGGTACATGCATAATTCAAATAAATTTCATATTTACAACCGCACTTCTTGTAAAAGTGTAGTAGGTGAATGGGTAACGTATAGAACCATTAATATTTATTGTCCGAGTTAAAATCCCACTAACGTACAAAAATGTTATATTTTTTAATAGTAATTTTTATACACAGTGAATTAATCACCCACATAACGAAAGTAAACATTTTTTTGTGGACCCTTTTTATAAAGAGCAGATTAAAAAAAAATTACTTGCAAGATTGTGGACACGTTCTGTGAATTCACGGAAATGTATGTGAAATTTACGGAGATACGTTATTGAAATAAACGAAGAGACCATAATTTAACGCAGATGTCTGTATAATTTGTAACGGGTATTGTCCGTAATTTAACGGACAATACCCGTTACAAATTATACAGACATCTGTATTAGGCCGCGGTCACACGAGCTGTCTAAACGTGTTTCTTGTACATTCGTTCGGCAGCCATGTTTGATGACTTTTGCGAACAGAATTAGTTTCAGTGATTACACAATTCTAACTGACTGCAAACAAAAGGAAATTCTAACCTCATAAATCGCGTTCCCATAATTATTTATAATAGTTTCCAACATTTACTGATGTTAAGGGTTTTTTTTTTTTAATTTTAATACAACTTACCTTACTTTTGATTGTAACAGTATAAATAAAATTGCTTTCTGACGAAGAATTTTATTTATTTCAACGAATGCAGAAAATCGCGCCAATTTCAGCCATTTTTAACCACACTGTTTATATTTACTTCGTGGCAGCCAGTGAGAGTATAACACAGAAAGAAAATTCATTCTGACAGACTTACACAACCAATTTACTTAGAACAATAAATGGGTACGATCAGAACAAGTTTGGTGATAGTGGAACCGTGTACAATCCTAAATCGAAGTGAAGTAGTTACGTGACTGCGGTCTTAAATCTACATTCAACCAGACGCCACGTGCGTTCTTGCTTTTAGATACCATGCATGCATTATAAAGCAGTCGTAAGGACATATGCCATAATGTTCCATGAGGAGACCCTACGTTTTCACACGATGTTAAAAAAAAAATGTGTGCATCGTGTCAGTATCATTTTAAGTTTTCCCAAAATTATTCATATTTGCGATTTCCTGCAAGAGTTACCTAGTATAATTATTTTTACCAACTCTGCGAACAAACTTAAGTCCTTAATCCAAACATAGTGCACACCATCAACTTCACTACTATGCTACAAAAACAGACGGCCAGCACTATAAATAATATACTTTTTTCTTTATTTGCGACTGTACTTGGACTAGGGCATCTTGTTGACAAGTTGGTATTAAAGAAAAGTAATGTGGGCGTTACATACGTCTGAATTAAATGTGGATAATTTCTGTAATATATTTAAATATAAATTCTATTCCGTTTTAGGGCCTATATATACTCCACAATTAGCAATTAGACAAATGGGTGCACAAAATTAAAGAATTATACCATATTTGTTTATTTGTACGGGAACATTTAAAATTGTGTTATACAATTATGTTATTTGACATGCTGAACACCAGTAATTGAGTGTGCAACATATGGTAAAAAAATTATGAAAATAAATACAAATTTATTTCGTGCAGGCTATAGAACTAGTTCGTTATTAAATAAATACTACTGAAATAAAAACTTCGAAAACTTTCCGCATATTTAGTATAAATTTAAATGTAAAGACCGGCTAACACATCTGTATTGTGGTAACAACAAATTAATGGGAAGTGTTTCAGCATCAACTTATTATTAAAAGTAAAACATTTAGGTTGGGGCAGAATGAAATGTGTTTCTTTTGATTTGACATACTTTAAGACGACAAGTTAATGTAATTGGAACACGTGTATGTTTGTACAGGCTGGCAACGGTTATTTGGACACTTTTAAAAATCCTGCCTACGATCTACTTTTTCTTCTCATCGTGTATCTTTCTGCCATATGCAAAATTAACATTGACATGTGCCTGATCACTTTATTCATGCGCCGACCAAGAAAACCCTTGGAATTGTTATGAATACCAATGTGTTACTAATGCGTGAATTCATACTCTAATGCGTACAAAAAAAGAAAATACTAACTTTAGTGGACATAAAAAGTTAAACATTACACTCGCAATACAATGTCAAATGCTAAGAACTATTTGTATATTATTTCGCCTCCAACTTTATTAGCAGCCTGAATGCCATCTTTATGTAGCATAATGTAGGTACGGGCATGAATTTTTTTTTTTAAATATCGTTTCAAAAATGCTTACTTTACCGTGAATAGTTTTACAGCGTCACTTCACAGGAGCACGGGTATCGTTAGGGCCACCTATTTTTCGCGAAAAGATTTCAGGACTACTTTCGCGATTGGATGATTTCAACTGTCACATATTGCAGGTGGCTGCCCGCGAACCACAGACAATCAGTGTTGGAGTTACTTAATTCTGATTGGCTTAGTCAGGCAAGGAACTGTCTCCCGACAAAGACACGTGGCCAATAACAGGAGGAAAACTGCACGTATGCAATAGGACAATGGAGTGCAGCCATCGCGTAAATCTTTTCGCGAAAAACATCTATGACGTTAACTTTTATGCGCGGCGGAAAGATACGCGAGTAGAAAGAAGGAACTCGGCAGGACTTGCAAAAGATTTTTAACTAACCGCGAAACCAAACAACTGTGGGTTTGAGGAACGACTTAATCTAGCGTTATCGTCACTGGTCAGGTCCTGTAGAAGGCGGGCGCCGTTAACGAACGACAATAAACACCTAGGACGTGGTCACATGACTGAGAAGGACGGTAAAGGGGAGAGGGGCTGGAGAGAGAGAGAGATGGAAGAAGTAGTGGCGGACTCACCTTGGCGGTGTTGCAGCGTGTCTGCGGGCGCGCCTCGCCGCCTCTGACGTCACCGCGGCACATTGCTGACTCTCTCGAGAGAACGTGTGTGTGTGTGTGCTGCTGCTGCGCGTGCAGGGCCGGAGCGCAGAGCAACTCGCCTCGTCGTCTCTCTGGCGGCCGGTGAAGGTCTGAAGGCGCCCGCGGCAGGTCGGGTTTGCCTTTTATAGCGCGCGCGTGCTGGTCGCGCGCAGGGCTCCGCGCGCAGCCAGGTGTGTGAGCGCGGAGCGTGCGCCCTGGAGGGGAAGGGAGCCGGCCGCCAGCCCGCCCGACTGCTCGCCAAAAAACATACACTCGCCGACGGAACAACAGGCTATCTCCATGCGAGACACGCATAACTACAGTTCATAAACATATGAGAAAAAATCACCGTCCCGTAATTACATAATATGTCACAGTACACACTAGCATGCAGGTTTCCAGATACAGGGGAGCCGCGGTGGCTGAGCGGTTAGACTGCTCGCCTCCCACCAAGGAGAACCGGGTTCAATCCCAGGCCGGGCCACTCCGGATTTTCGCAAGTGATAATCATACCGCTGGTCGGCGGGTCTTCTCGGTGATCTCCCGTTTCCTTCACCCCTTCGCATTCCGTCGTTGCTCCATTTTTCACCCTCATCGGCTCTCAAGACCTTGCTGTTAAGAGCCGCCCAAATCTCTCGCTTCACCTCATGGTAAACTGAGCACATTTGAAAGACATGACGATCTACTTCTTGGATTACATTGTGTCCTTACACCATATGCAGATTTAACATTGTAATGGGCCTGATCACTTTATTGATGCTACGGTCACACGAAACTGTGAGATTATTAGCATTGTAAATGTTTTAAAAATTTTACTCATTATTACTCTTAAAAGAATCTAATTAAAAAAAGGGGGAGATGAAATAATTTTAGTATCAAAAAATGTTTTACTAACAATTTTATTCAAAGTTAAGTCATGGAACTATTTCCCTTCCGTCATTGCCAACTTAACTGAGCGCATTCCAGACATTGTGCCCGTTAAAATATACGCAGATAGAGGCAGTGATATTTTTCAAAGGTTGATTTCATAAGTGCTCACTTTAGCGTGAACAGCCTTTAACTTGCAGCTAATTAATAAAAATAGCTCCTAAGACTTGACTTTGCACTGCGAGTGTACTGTTAAAATATGTCCACTGAAGTTTGTGTTTTGTTTTACACGTATTTACAGTACAAATTTGTATATTAGAAACACGTTTACATTCCTTAAATGTATACAGCTTCATTTACATGGCGAACGAATAATGTGATCAGGCCCATGGTAATGTAAATCGTACAAATGGCAGAAGGATAAACGATGAGAAGGAAAAGTAGATCCTAGGCAGGGCTTTCAAAAGTACTCAGTTAAGCGTGAACAGCCAAGACGTGAATTTCGCGAATCAATTTCACGTGTATATTGAAGTAACCTTTGCAATTGGATCACTATTTACTATACAAGACCTGCTGGCGCAATAGCAGACTTGCAAGGAAACAAGTAGCAAATCCCGTACTGCCAGGTATATAGTAGCACTGGCCACTCTCTGGAGAAGCAGCCAATGAACAGACGTGTGAGGCTTGAGCATACACAGGACTGTGGAGTGTAGCCTAGAAGTTCCTACGCATGACGTTGAGACACAGGAATGATGCGAGTTCGTGCGGTGCTGGGAAAAGAATCTGCGTCCCTCGTTTCCAGGCCAATCGCGGTATTTTCAAACTTTTTTAATCAAACCTTTGAAAAATCACCTCATGTATGACGTTTTGGTTGTTTCCTAAATATGTCATGTATCAGAAGTATTTTGTACTCCAGTTAACATAACAGTATATTATTCTGGGTTAAGTAGAATTTTTTATTTATATATTATTTATAAATTATAATATTTTATGTATAGTCAATACGAATAAAAACAGAGAGTGCAAATAGGTGTGTTGGTAAGGCCTTGTAAGAAATAGTTCTCATGCAAAATATTATTAAACTCACTAGTGTAATTTTATAGACTTAAGTAAGCCTTGTTTGCATGAGGCAGAGGAATAGCTTGAGAATAGAACTTTAGCAGGGCTTCAGAAAAGTTGGAAATAACCATGAATGGATTATAGGTCCTAGTACCCGCTGGATAAATGGCTCATTATCAAGACACCGACCAATAATCAAATGACAGCGCCTTGGATGTATACAGAAACTGCTGAGTTTAGCCAGGTCGTCAAATGAACTTGCAAAATTTCCGGGACGCCACTTTTACGTAAATGCGGCGTTTCGTTGAAAAAAAAAATCATTTTCCAGAACCAGAGTAGCACAGAAAAAACAGTGTTTGACATGACAGACGTTTGGAGAAAATACTGCCCAACGACTTTTCGGCCAAGTGACGGACACCCCCTTGTACCTCTTTCAAACATAAATCAACCATACAATCTACCCTACGTCAATTGCATTACCAGAAATCTGTTGTTTCCGTATAGCTATGAATGGTACGGTAGCTTAAAAACTTTGTTATTTGCTAGTCTAACCATACATTCTATAATTTTAAGCTTCATAGCTCATAAAACGCATATTGTCTAAAACGTTAATTAGTAAACACAGTCGAAATTCGCATAATGTTAAAAAAAAAATCAGTCACAGCCCATAACGATTTATTTAACTACCGAGTATATTTAAATCCGACATCCAATTTACCCTTGCAATGTGCATCATTTCTATCATCGTTTAGTAAGTATTCGTTTAACAAGATTAGAACATAATGTGTTTTGTGAGTAAAGATTGAAGAGATTTGGACGGCTCTTAACAGCGAGGTCTTGAGAGCCGATGAGGGTGATTGAGGTGAGTATGGAGCGACGCCGATATGAAGCGGCGGGGGAAACCAGAGATCCCTGAGAAAACCCTCGGACCCCATCGTCTGGCACGATTCCCACATGCGAAAATCCGGTGACCCGGCCGGGGATTGAGCCCGGTTCGCCTTGGTGGGAGGCGAGCAGGCTAACTGCTCAGCCACCGCGGCCCCTAATGTGTTTTATATTAGTGAAGTCAACAGACGAGGTTAACAGATCATTACTCCCTAAACACCTGTAAGGACAGTAGCCCTTCGATTGTCAAGCAGGGTAGTAATATATGTAAATAAAGGGAAATAATCGTTTAAATAACTACAATTTGGATTAATATACTACATACACAACTCATTTTTATTACAATGCCAACACTGGCATGACGGGACAACGAAACATTTTCAACATCTTATTTTTAATGGCTGCTGATCCTATGGCGTTTGGCATCGTTTTCCTCGGAGAACTTTTATTGACGTAACGTCAGGTAGAGCGCTTGGAGGGAAATTTGAATCAAGCGTCGAGGTCGGTTAGCAAACGAACATTTTTATTTTATATATATATATATATATATATATATATATATATATATATATATATATAGAGAGAGAGAGAGAGAGAGAGTTCGTAATTAAGAAGTTCCTCTTTTTTAACCATGGTAATATAAACTTAATATTATATTTTATATCCAATATGTGTTTTTAAAAATATTTATGATCTGAACGTAATATAATCAGAGAAAACAAACAAAACACTTCTGCATAATTTTTGCATTACTAAACGTCAGTCATAATTGTACTGCTTTTATGTTGGAGAAAGAACAATTTTAACAAGCTGGGAAAAGTAATAGTAAGAAGGAAACAGCAAGGTTTATATCATACATAAAAAAAAAAAAATGCATGTGAACTAAAATTTGTGAAGTAACAGAGATAGAGAATCAAATAAATTTCTTATAGTTGGTAATTTAAATAATGCATTTTTTTATATTGTTGTAAATATATTTTAGGACAGCCCATGATACTGATTTTAAATATAAGCTATGTAATTCGCGCATAATAACTGCTTTTATTGTTGTGAATTGAGTTACACATACATACCAGTTTAACAGTATTACGTATGAATATTTAATATTCACTACTTTGCTAATGGGGCCGCTTTTAGCGCAGCGTCTAGCTAGAATGCTCGCCTTTCACCAAGGCGAACAAGGTTCGATTCCCGACGGGGTCGCTGCCCTGATTTTCATACGTGGAAATGTGGGTTTTCTCAGGGATCTCCCGTATCCAATGCCCTTGCATTCTGGCGCTACTCCATACTCGTCTCGCTTCACCATCATCGCCTCTCGAGGCCTTGATTTTAATAGCCGTCTCTGCACTCCACTCCTTTGTTTTAAACAGCGACATGAACATACTATATCCACGTAAAATATGTGTTAAGTTCGCTTTGTGTGTGAGTCTTACACTGTGTCTGGTTCGATTCCCGACTTAGTCGTTCACATTCGGGACTCCAAAAATGGTAGGTCAGTTACATCATCTCCAGCAATGGGCAGAATATTTTCACTACACCGAAAATATAGGTTCCAATTTTTTGCGGAGTACTTAAAAAATATTTCCAACAGATGGGAAGTGATAGAACAAATGTGAATGACAAAACAACTTACTTTTCATTTTGTTTTACTACAGTCCAGTAATAACTCGTGACAAGATCTTCTAAGATTATAGACTTCATAATTTACAGTCCAATATACAACAAAATCTACAACGTGTTTAGGAAACATGTGTACAAACTCGGGCACGTGATTCGTGACCAGAAAAGAGGAAGAATGATAACGGACACCCATGGCCCACCTCAAATAATAAGTGCTGTAGAAGCTCTTAAAGGTGGAGGGTGACAAGCATATTACGTGGGATATTATGCAAAGTACGAGCGTTAGAGGAACAAAAATGGGTATGCGGATTAATTAGACTAAGATATTGGATAAAAGAAAGGTATGGTACGTCGTACACACCCCATCATGTAAATAATACGGGTTGGCGTCCTTTGATTGCATTCAACATTTACACCTCAAGGTTAAATTGATGGTGGATACCATCGGATGAAGCAGAACGTCGTAATTATGAAATAAGACCCCCTAGTTGAAACTCTCTAGGACCCACCGTTTCCGGTTAAATCGCTAACGAAAGTCACAGTGGTAGCAATACCATGGCCTGGTGAGAAGGCAACCCGTCTTGCACTCGGAGGAATACAGCAGGGATTCCCCGCCGAATAAGTATGGCCAGGAACCAACATGGAGTAAACAGATTAGCATGAGAAAATGTGCTACACCAAAGTGTAGATGTGCAGGTGGCAGATTGTATAGCACAGGGTAGAAACGAAGAAAACAGTATGTTGGTTGCACTGGCTAATTGTGACCGTATCCGTGATACACGCGCGTTTGGCGCGTCCAGTGATGATGTGTGATGTACAATGCTGTCGGTGTTGCGATACGTTGCGAGTAGTGATAATGAAATAATGGGTCCAATAGCGCGACTCTGTACTAATGTCTGTAAACACATGTAAATTCCATGATCTAGCAACGCGTCATCGGTACTGAAGGCACTACCTGATAGCACAATAAAACATACACTGCAATCATTCGAGATTATGCAGATAGCGTATCACAATCAATTTCACAAAAAAAGTTTGGAATGTGCCCCTCCAATGTCAATGCAGTAGTTCATACGGTGTATTAGAGACTGGTGGACGTGTTGAAAAACTTCTGGTGTGTCTCGCACTTGATCGCACGCAGCCATGACCCTCGCTAACAGGTCCTTTTCAGATGCACCGGGTGTCTCGAACATACACGCCTTAAGAAATCCCCACAGTCAGAAGTCTAATGGCATAAGGTCCGGCGAGCGTAGTGGCCAAGCACGAGGCCCACACCCCGTCCTATCCAGCGAGCGGGATACGCTGTGTTGAAGTGGTAACGCACAATCCTGGTGAAATGGGGTGGTACACCGCCGTGTTGCAGCCACTTACGTTCTCTGATGGCGAGCGGAACATCATCCAGTAACTGTGGCAATCTGAACTATAGGAGATCATAATATTGAAATCCTGACACACGGTTCGGCAGCAAGAATAGGCAAATAACGTTGTCCGCCACTATGCCGGCCCAAATGTAGATGGCAAAGCGGTGCTGGTAGCCTCTCGTTACAGTTGCATGTGGGTTGCAGTCGTCCCACATGTGGGCATTTCTACTGTTGCAGAAGTTTTCCTGTGTAAACGAGGCTTCATCTGTAAACATTACAATCGCCAGGAAGTCAGGATCAATTTCACACTGCTGCACAAACCACCGTCAAAATTCTAGCCGAGGGGCATAGACTGCTGGCCCCATTGCTTGTACCCTACGCACATGGTATGATCGCAGCAGCTGTTCATGGAGGACACGCCATACTGTGCCATTCCATGCATCCATTCTCCGCGCGATCGCGCGGGTGCTCGTCGAAGCGTTGTCCGCTGGATTCTCTAAGACCGCCTCTTCGAACTGCGGAGTGCGGACGGTTCTCGGTCGGCCAGGTGCACATCTACGCTGAAATGTGCCTGTTTCCCGTAGTCGCTGTGTAAGGTGTACGAATGTCTAGTGGCTTGGCTGACGTCGTGCAGGTTATCTCCGGCTGTACACACGCGCAGCTGCCCTGCCTTTGCCTCTCACTTCACCATGCACCAAGACCATATCAGTCATTTCAGAATTTGTGCACTGGTCCATGTTCACGTCTGCAGTACCTAGTGAATCGCAGCAGTTACAGACTGCGAATAACAGGCTGCTCGGGCAGACGAGGTGGGAAACTACACNAGGGGGGGGGGGAAGGTATAACATCGTGCATCACACCACCAACATGTGTTTACCACCGGGTGCAGGACGTGTTGCCTACCCACCATGCCATGCTAGGGAACCTTATTTGATAATTACGAGGTCCTGCTTCTTCCGATGGTAACCACCATCAATTTAACCTCGCGGTGTAAACGTTGTATGCAATCAAAGGGTGCTAACCCCTGTTATTTACATGATGGAGATGTGTACGACGTACCATAACTTCCTTTTATCCAATATATTGGTTTAATTGATCCGTATACAAATTTGTGTTCCTCTAATGCAAGTACTTTGCATAATGTCCCACGTAATATGCTTGTCGTCCTCCGTCTTTTAGGGCATCTACATCCCTTATTATTTGAGATGGACCATGGGTTCATTTACCATTCTTCCTCTTTTCCGGTCACGAATCACGTGCCCGAGTTTGTACAGATGTTTCCTAAACACGTTGTATATAAGCAAAAGGTTTTATAAGAGATATAAATTATCTAAGTTGTTTTCGAAAACGAACCCTTCTGTAAGTTTTCGATTGCGCCTCAGGCACTTTTATGCGAACCATGAGAAGTTTAATCTACAAACGTTTTCAGTGTCATCGAGAAATTTAGATTTATTACTCATAAAAATTCCCAGCTTTTTGAAAATTGCTTGAAGATTTGTGATGTGATATATCGTAGACCACGCAAAAAAAACTAAATAAGCATAGAATTTAAAGGTTTTTTTACTTTTGTTTCTTGGAAGTATGAAATGATATATTATGTGCCGAAAATATTCATTTGAATCTCTTAGGATGTTTGGGTACAACGCCCGCCCAAACAAGGCAGTGCTAACGGCAGAAATCGTGCATTGGAAAGGGACAGTGAATGCCCATTACACAACGCATTGCAATCTAAGAGTGCGTTGCTCTGTCGCTCTACCTACGCTATCTGGACAGACACGCGTTTATACACGATTTTGTATATGAAAAACAAAATTTATTAAACATCTAACTAAAATTTAAATTCCACATACGTTGCTTTACTCGTGCAACAGCCCATTTGCATGCATAAATGATCACAAGTTGTTCTGAAACAAATGCTATGGCAATAAAGTACTTCTGATTTTGTCAAATTCAAAAAAGACTGCTGTTAGCACCAATCACTTGCAAGACACACAGCAAATGTGCGTCCCACCTTTCATAACTGTTCGAAATTTTCAGAGACAGCTATTTAGTGTTAACCATTTGGATAAGGCATGTGGGTGGAAGAGTTGGGGGTAGTTATGACGTCACAAACTGCATGATAGGCGTCCGCAACATAGCCGTTAACTTGACATATGGATAAATTTCTCTCTGTTCATATATTTTTCACTACTAACAGTAGCTGCTTCATTATTTGCCTTGTTTTACCTTTAAAAAACTGGTAATGTGTGGTCACACAGTTCCAGCCTATTCAATAGCTTAAATCTAACCATCCGTATAAAAAAAAGCCACTTTCGACACTAGCTACACTCTGAATCTCAAAGTTACATCAGGATTTCAGTCAGTGAAACGCAACTAACTGTAAATAAGTTAATAAGCTGCTCTTGACTAATGAATGATCTGAATGTACTGGCACCAAGTGCATCGCAGCAGTGAAACGTATAATTCTCAGTTAAATATGTGGAATTAAGTGAATGTACTGTGCAGTAGGATATCAGTAATTTCAACGGGAGTAGTTTTTATTTGTTGAAAGCACTGCACCTCCTTTCTGTCACGTTCATAATCCCTTGTTGATAAAAATTTGCTCTATTCTTGAAAAACTTATGAACCATTCACATTTATTTACAACTTTTCTGAAGCTCTGCTTCTTAAGTTCTACTTTCAGAATATTCCTCCGCGTCAAGGAGACAAAGCTTAACTACGTCGAAAATTACACCAAATGGACAAGGCACAGCGTCTTGCACACTCAGTGTAATAATATTTTGCATAAGAACTATTTCATAGTAGGCACTACCAATGTACATATGCTCTCTCTGTTTTACGCATATTAATTATAAATTAAATATTATAATTGATAGAGAGATTATAAGTAAAAGTTCAATTTAACCAAAAATATGGTATTTTTATGTAAACAGAAGTATAAAACGCTTGTTATAGTGACATATTTGAGGAAACAACCAAAAACGTCGTACATGGTGTGAATTTTCAAAGGTTTGTTTCAAAAAGTGTGGAGAGAACGCAAAATGATTATAACATAAAAATCATACTAAAGAAAAACAAAAAAGAAAAAGAAAATGTTAGCAGCGAAGTTTAAATTATTTGCGTAATTATATCTTGCTCAGTTTTTAAGACAGATTTCAATAACCATTACCGCTTGGAGCAGTTTCGATAAATTATTTGAGGGGTTATGAGGATGGTTGTAAGGATTGTGAGGGAGGGGGAGGGGGGATATTACCATCTTAAGAACGGAATGTTCGAGGTAATTGTTCAGTGAAGGTACGCCCGCCCTAGTAACAATAGGCTACGTGACAACCGCATGTATATATTTTCTTCGTACGTCTTTACGACTATGCAAACCACCTCAGGCGCAGAGGAACAAGCATGCATTGATTTATTTTTTCGGTTACTCCCGGTGTCGCGGGGTGCAGCTAGCCTCCATGCCTTCAGAACGAAGAGGAAGGTGACACATTATTATTATTTTAATTTACCGACGAGGTTACGTGTTCTGCTGTGGGTAATTTCAAAAGCGCGTGAAACCATTACGCGTTTCTATACTACTGTCAATCATGATGAGCCACATCTGATTCGCAGTTAAGCAAAAAATTTGCAGCACGTAACTGCATATGTTTTAACGTAAACACTGACTGGAATACGTTGAGTAAAGTTGGCAGCGACGTGGGAAGAGTATTTTCATGCCTAAACGTCGTATCATGGGCATCCAAACATTTGTTTTGTTCACCAAGATGCACTGATTTATTGTATACAGTTTATAATAAATTGTTATAATGTACTTCTGATACTTATAAATATCTTTGATTCGTTTGGTAAAATTTTTGGTTCATTATTAGGATTATGTTTAATAATTCAAATCCTAACAGGTTTATTCTTACAGATTTTTCTTTATTTTATGGCTAGATACTTTCTACCGTATATTCGCGTTATTATTTTGTAACATGACAGACTTCACTGTCATATGCCTACTGGAGCGTAATTCGTGATTGCATTGGCTACTGACAACTATATAAAGTGTCATTAACCTTCGGGACTGTTGTACAGGAGATTGGTTGCTCGGCCGTTGAACATTTGCTGTTGAAAAATGTTGACTAAATATGAATTGGCATCACACAAGTCGGCTAATGGCAGAGGTCAGACGAGCATACAACATCTTGGAATTTAGTCCATATTCACTATATAAATTACGCAAATTTTGCACGTCTCTACCAATAAAACTATGTAGCTACTAGGCTCACTTATGTCCAAGACAGTGGAGTCTAACCTAGCACCAACATAACGTGAATAAGAGAATGAAAAATGGCTTAGGCCTAAGAGGAATGCGTAAAGGCTTGCGTCCTCTCCTAGGTGGGCGCCTAAAGGCATGCCTCGTCCTAAGTTGAAGACAATGTTTCGCCATTGGTTACAAAAGTGTTATGTTTAAAAATTGATCGGCGCATGAATAAAGTGCGATCAGTTACACGGCAACGTTAGATTTGCATATGTCGGAAGGATACAATCACAGCCGAGTGCAGCTTTCATTATTAGGGTGTGTACAAAGAGAATCGTCGATGGCCACTAATAAAGTGGAAGTCCAATACTTTCTCCCCCCTCCCACAATTTTATTATTTTAAATATTAAAATAGTGGTAGTTATAGTAAATTTATGTCAACATAGAATATCATACGAAAACCTCATTTCTCAAAAATTTCCTAAAATATTTAGAAAAAACTAAATTCTGAAAAAACATTTATATTTAATTTAAAAAGTGAAATTAAATCATTAATACAATTATTACTTCAATGGTTATTGAGTTATTTTACTTTACTAAACTTACTTTAGTTTTATTAGAAAAAAATATATAATTAAAATATCCCAAGATAAAAGAAACATTTTATATACGGGCTAAATTTATGAAAACCATATTGAAATTGGAAAAGCACAAAAAATAAAATTCAGTAGTGATAACTATTCATTACAAGTACATACAAAGATAGTTACTTCGCATGTAAAGATTATCCCGACACATAAACAATATTTTATAAAAAGATTTAAATTCAAAACAGGAGCAATATTCCTCCTGTAATTAAGGTGTGCCTTAGCACATCCGGCACACCCCGTGCGCACGCCTATGGATGCAAAATGGACAGATAAGTAGGCCTACTTATATCTCAAGCAGGACTTCTGAAAGTGCTCAATTCCGCAAACCACCTATAATGATATTCTTTAATCATTTTGTGTACAGAGGCTAATCGACAACTCCTTAACGGATCAAGAGTTAGGAAGTCTCATCAAGGAACTGCACGAGTATTTTTTTTTTATAACGGATAAAACCCACTAGGCTTGAACTGCTGACCTCCTGGACCTGAGCCTGGTGAACTCCCGCAAGACCAAATGTTCTCAATATTAATGCAATACGTGTTTTTATATCCTACAGTAGAGACGCGTTGGAATGCTACAAATTCCAATATAAACATGGATTAGCTCACCAAACCGGAGCAAATTTCTGATACTTACACAAATTGAATACACGCTAAAAAAAAAAAACACAAAAGCTACAAAGAAAACAATGAACGAATCCTGCACAACCTGGTCTGAGCAAAACTGGCAACTTAGTGGGACACCGCCACCGGCCAATGAACAAATACCAATGGATCAAGTACTGTATGTGGAGAACTGTCCCATAACCTGCAGGTGGTGGGACCCGAAAAATGTCCTGCTATTTTATATGGAACGGCAGATAGAGAATTTAACAGAGCAGTGTCGGAATGCAAGAGCCGGAAAAAACGGGAAACCTCCCAAGAAAACCAGCCCAGCAGCGGCATCATCCGCCACGATTCCCAAGCGCAAAAATCCTGGAGTGACCTCACTGGGAATCGAACCAGGTTCGCCTTGGTATAGGCAAGAGCTCTAGCCGCTGCGCCACCGTGGCCCCAGTACTTAACAGCAGTACATCAAACCTATAAAAATGTAGGATTAAGCAAAAAGATCTGATGGTTCCTGAAAATAGTCAAACATGTTTAAATTTGAATACAAGGTTTTTTTTTTGCAAAGAGACGTTTTCATTTGGTACTGAAAAAGGACGACAGACTTATCAAAACTAAACTTCGGGAAATTACACAATTCAAATTATGTCGATTTATTTTCGCACACCCCTGGAGCCTAAATGTGAAGTTCAGCATTGCAAGTTATAGTATCTTTAGCGGTACGGTCATAATCTCTTAAGTGCGCCCTTCTGATCATTCAGTGTGCAGGGATTGTCAAAGTACGAATTCGTCTTGAAGCATACATCTTTATAGGCTATTCACGGTAAAGTGAGCACTTTTGAAAGCCCTCTCATTTTGAATAATAGTCAATGAATATATTTTATTTTTGCCTTAGACGTTAAATGTCGAGTCCGGTGAAATGTATACACTGTGTTTACTATTTACATGACAATATTTATTTCAGAAAAAGGTGGAAGGATAAAAAATGGCTGATACGAAAAAAGTAACTAGGGCTTCAAAAGTGCTCACTTTACCGTGAATAGCCTATAGCTCAACTACTTTTTCTGTCCCCGAGTGAGAAAGACTGGCGCGGTTTTACCTGCCTTCCAGTCACAGTCACTCAAGCACACGCAAATAAAGAGAAACGCAGAATCACACAAGATAAAACAAACACCGTAATCTTTATTAATTTATCACATTTACATAGTACTTTATTTTTTGTTCGTTTTTAGTTTTCTGATATGTCTTGTTATAGATTTTAAAACAGTTTTCATGCATATTATAGTAAGTGATGGTATGGTTGCCATTTCCATATTTTAAACAGTTTCCTTTAACAAAATATTTAGTACTTTTATTTAAATTACATTTTTTTACATACTTTCTCAACTTCTCTTTTTTATATTCATTTATATGCAAGTTATATTATAAAATAAATTATCTGGCGTTAAGTTTTCATGGAATACTGTATCATTAACAGAAGTATAAAATATGAATATATAAGATTATATGATAAGTTAATAACTACTAAACCATTTTTTTATTTATAAATTGTATTTATAGAAGCGTTATAAATATATTGAAATGTCATTTTCCTCTCTATTGCTTAAAACCATACAATTAATGTTTTTATTATTAATTATAAAATAAAGAATAAGCAGGTTTATAAACGGAATTATTTTAAAAACGAATAATATTTTTTTTTAAGTAGCAGTAATATTTTTATGAATTATTGTATTGGTCGTATTTAATAAACGCACCATCAACCAAATTACACTGGACATGTATATTTTCAGTGCGTTAAAATATGGATTTTTAGAGCCATAATATTTATAAATATTTATACTTTTTTATATTATTTTTAATCCCAAAATTACTTACAGTCATTTACTGATTTTAATATCAAAATTATTCAATATGTTGAAACTCGTTTTATGATAGCTTTTAAAATGGTTATCATTTATAAAATGCTTAAATTAATTTGTGTTTTGTAATGAATCTGTATCATACTTTTTAAAGGAAAATTTGTAACTTCGTCGTGATCAATTATTTGAATGTTGTTTTTTTGTTTGGTGTTAAAAATAATTCATGAAATCTATAAAATGATAAAAAATAATTATCATGAGAAATATACTAATGTGAATTATTGCCAGACAAATATTAGGACCTAGCAATCGGCAACATGCAAATTTCGCAAATATTGTTGAAAATGATATGAACACATTTTTATATGCGTATGAAAATAAAAATTCGCCGTTTTTTTCCCATAAAAATCGGTTTGACAAAGTTATTTGAGTATTAAAACAGTAACTTTCGCGGCCGCTGTCACGTGAATGCGGAACGCTCTCTCATTGGTTTGACGTCACTAGTCATACGCCGGCGGCCAGCTCCGGCACGTTGCAAACACGCAGCACTAAAATGGAAGGCAACTGTGTGAAAGCGCAGTCGAACAATCTGCCACGAGTAGATACCGATATGCTACTTGATTACTTTAATGCCCATTGTTTTGTTTAACTTGAAATAAGAGGTGTAAAATTACAAAGGTAAGAACGTGATATTCAAAGCGACTGTAGGCCTACATCACACGTTAAAACTTATTTGTTTGTACGTTTTATTGATTTACGTATTATTATTATTATCATCTGTGATTATGTTTGCGATTGCTAAGATTCAAAGTAGGAAATTAAAATATGGAATAGGTATTATATTCACAAAAATAACACAATTGTAATGACGGAGACTGCAGTGAGCGTACTGTGTTGTCGCGCGCCATGCTTGATGTGTGATAAATTAACTACATTATTTAGAAATGAAACGTAGTGTTGTGTTGAGAAAGAAGGTTACAAATATTTCCGGATTATAAACCACGTTTCAGTATTCATAAAAAACTTTTTTCGCTTTATAAATGTCAGATAACGAGCAGTATGGCGACATCTCTACTCGACACAGCACGACTTCTCGAGCAGCTGCGGGCCGGTGGCGGGCAAATAGCCGCGCTGCCGGCCGGCAAACCTGTATTTCCGCGTTACACCTCGTTTATAATCACTATATTGAGGCCTCAAATATAGTGTTTAGAAACTAAAAAATTTATTTAAAAAATAACCTGATTATCTTATTGTTTCTTACGTTTTGTGTACCTAACATACCTTTTATTATTCTGACGTCACGATAGCAGTGTCTGCACTTTATTTTTAAACTGTAAGAACTGTACACGTTAGCTGAAAAAATAGATATGGTAGTTTGAGAAACACTTAATATCTGGGATGAGATTAAAAAACAGTGAAGAAATTCCGTAATTAAAGCTTAAGAATTTGTTTATTCTCAAAAGCTGTTTTATTTCTGTTTATTTAAGGGAAAGGGTTATAACAGTAACACGGCTTACTTGCGTAAAACGCGTAGGCTGTTTAGTGTCAATTTTGTGAGCCTCGTAATTTTTTGTAACGTCCATCTCAGTAACTTAGAAAAAAGGAGAAGGGCAAATATGAAAGTAAGATCATCCTTGATAAACATTTCTAAAAACATGCATTTTTGTTTCTTGAAATTAATAATTAAGTTGTTATATAACTTGAATTATTAGGCTTATGGAAGCTAACTAGAGAAAAATCAAAACACATAAAATTTATTATAAATTGCTATGTTTGAAAAATACTGTATGCTATAAACCAAACTTTTTGCAAGAGGGACTCTTGAGCCCCACCCAAATAATTATATGTTTAATTTTCATGGCTTAACAACGTGACATGTTATTATTTAGGCATACAGTGTGAATATGGCCTTAATATGATAGCTGTGCTCTTGAAACGAATGTTAGAAGTGATATTAAATTAATAAAAAATATCTATACCAAATTTTGTATGTTAGGCCTAACATGGAATGTATAAGCTTACAAAATGTAAAATTTACATTGTGTAGCTAAATTTTTTGTAAGCATATTTATATGCCTTTACTATTATGAAATAGTTTAACTTTTTTTTTTTACTCACGTCTACATCACATACGAATTGCCAAACGCGTTTTGGTGCGTATTAAACAATACCATAGTACCGTAATGAGGGTTAGGTCAGATGTAAATAGTAGACATTAAGAAGTTCAGTGTTAAAACTGCCTACATAGGGGAAACATAAACACCTTAAATATAATTACGTACGTCAAAATGGTCTTCGCAAACAGAAATAACTTATTTTGGCTAAACATCTTCAATGTCTCGCCTAACTGCGTTAAACCACGTCTTCCTGTTTGTTTCGTTTTTGTAACTAACAAATATTTGATCAGGTGTTTTGCGAGATGTACTAGTACACTGCGGTACAATAGACCATTTCGGTGATTTTGGTATACTTGACTGTTTATTTTCTCTTTCCATTACTTGAAACAATTTCTATTTAACCAAATACGCATCACCGCTAAAGTAAACAAACGCGGCGGCCGAGGTTGTATCTAACTTGTGACGTTACGGAGTGAGCAGGCGCGGCAGACGCGTTTTGGCGGGAGTTTCAAACGTAAAACTTTCATTCAATCATAACTTTTTCAAAACTAATTTTTAAATCGTAATATTTTATAAATACATCTCTAACACATAAATGAATGAAAAGCAAGTGCCAGCAAAAAATGCGCATGTTGCCCATTGTGAAAAAAAATGATGGTTGATATTTTTGTATATGCCCCTGTATGGCCAAATTCAAATAATCTGAAGGTGTCTTCCAGAGGTTTAAATCAACTAAAATATAATCATTAAAAAGTGATTTCAAAGAAGAGAAGAGAATATTAAAAGATCAAACTGGTTATTTCAACAGTAATGTAGAAATTATACCTTTAAATGGATCGGAAAATATCTCCATAATTATATTCGCTAATGTAGTTTTAGATGATCAAGATTTAAAAGAAAATATTTTACAAAAGTTAGACACATAAACATAGCTTATTATTATTTAGCTCAAACGTACTCCAAAGAACTTTGACGTCTAATAAGCTATATTACCAATTTTATGTGTATATTAGATAAGATGATACTAATTTAAAACACGTATATATACAAAGATTTTGTTAGTGGAGGTAAACATTGTGAAAAATTTATATCATACATTCACATTATGGGAGTTATAATTATATTTTATTACTATATACATAAAATTATAAAATAATAACAAATATATTAAAAATTCAATTTTTTATTAATATTTAAACGTTCTCGTTCCTTTTCAAGTTTACATTTTGCATTCCTGTTTTGTATTTATAATTGCATTTTACATTAATTGTACATTTACATTTTATGTTCACTTTGTATCAAATTTTTTGTTTCTTTTATGTTCATTTCTCATGTTCACCTTATCTTAATAAATTATGGTTTTTTAGGGCTTATTAATGTATACCCTGAACATTTTAAAAGTATTAAATGAGATATTAAAAATTTTCAATAACTACAACTTAAAGTCTATGGAAATAAATTATTTTATACGTATCTTAGTGCATATAATTCATCAATCGATGATCAACCCCTCAACATATTTGATAAAGAAAAGGTTTCTCAGAGATGTTTGAACAAACATAGCCGGATTTACGAAGAAATAAATATGATTCAGATGGTCCCAAAATAGGACTACATACATGCACACAAAATGTAACTGAAATTATTACTATAGAATATTTTAACACAAAATATGTTTGGCATTTATGGCAATTTTCTTGAGGGGAAAAATTTACAATTTAATAAGAAGTATTAGAAGAATATAAATGAAACCTCATCCCAAAATAGGATAATGCTTTTTAAAAAGAAAAAATTATAAAAATTATAATGTAATGGTTTTTCACCTTACATTACGATTCCATTTTCGTTCAGAGTACTAATATGCAGATGTTAAATTAATTATTTAATTAGGCGTATTTACCAATGTACTACAAATAGCTTTAACTGTGTTTAAAACTTTTATTTCATAAGCGGAGGCAGTTACAGATATTATTAGGTATATTCAATCTAAGTATTAAACACATTTAAATTTTATTTTAGATAATGAAAATAATTTGTCGTTTAAAGGAAAGTATCTTGCCCAAATCTAAGAATTAAATTATACCGAACATGTACATGCCAATAATATAATTAATTATGAAGAAATAAAATGAAAGTTTAAATCCTATATTTAAAGAAGTAATAAAAAATTCGTATATTTATCGATGAACCTAGTATTTTTTATGTTCTTCAATTTTATCTTTAAAAAGATAAAGCTAAAAATAATAATAATGGTTTACTAATTTTACTCCCTGTTCGTAAACATGGTAAATATAAATAACAAAAAAAAAAAGGAATTAAAGTTGAAAGTATATTTAAAATCAAAGTTAACTTTTAACAAGAAAAGGATAAAAACCATAAATGATAAAAACCATAAATGATCGAGACAAAAATATCGCAGTCTGTGGTCAACCTACTGTGCTGCCAGCTTATAGTGAAATTGTCATTACAGGCAGATGTCAAGGAACATTTTGAGGCGTTTGGGTCTAATTGAGTCAGCAGAGAGGGTTGGCATCCTGCCAGGTAAAGTCGTTTTATCAAGGTGTTTGGTCTCTTCTAATTCTGACAGTTATCCAGTTAGGATGGTCCATTTGTCCGATAGTGCAATTCAACTCGAGGAGGGGGCCATTATAGATGTTTGCAGGCAGGTCACATAGATACTTCCAAATGTTCCAGAAGATTCTAGAGTAGAATAGATATAATATCCTTTACCAGAAGTACTGGATGAACTGCTAGTACGAATAAGAGAAAATCTTAATGGGCGACAGGAGAAAACTGTCTCTGAATTACTGCAGATAAATATGGATGTCTTCTCGAGTGGAACAAATAACCCTGGAAGGACCAATGTGAACTGCCACCACATTGATACAGGAGATGCCAGGCCCATAAAGTAGCCACCAAGACGACTACCACTAACTTCGCAACAGGCAGTTGAGGGAATTCTGAAGGAAATTAAGGATATAGATGTGATAGAACCATCAGTTAGTCCATGGTCGTCACCCATTGTACTTGTTATGAAGAAAGATGGTTCGCTGAGATTTTGTGTTGATTATCGTCAACTTAATAATGTGACAAAAAATACTCATATCCACTTCCAAGGTAGATGACACATTGAGCAGCATAGAAGGTTCACAATGGTTTTCTAATTTGGACACGAAGAGTGGGTACTGGCAGTACGAGGTGGTCCCAGAGGATCAAAAGAAGACTGCATTTTGTGTCCAAGGGAAAGGAACCTGAAAGTTCAGAGTTATGCCTTGTGGGCTGTCTAATGCCCCTGCCACATTATGTCGGATGGAAAAAGTCCTGCCTATAGATATCTGTCAAATTTAACTACACGAAATTGTTGTGACAGGAAGGACAATTGAAGAGCACCTATCACGCTTAGACTCTGTATTCCAGACAGTGACTCCAGTCAACTTGAAATTAGTTCCTAGGAAGTACCACGTGTTCTAAAAGAAAATTAATTTTTGGGAAATGTGATTGGAACAGACCCCGAGAAGACCAAAACAATAAGATATTGGTGGACGCCAACTGACAAAACTTAAGTGTGAAATTTTCTGGGATCATGTGCCTACTACCGTCGATTTTTACCTGGGTTCGCCACGATCGCCAAGACACTACATGAACTAACTGAGGCAAAAAGGGAATTTCATTGGACCACTGAGTGTGAAGATGCTTTTAGTAAGCTAAAGGAAATTCTGATATCTCCACCCTTCCTGAATTTCCCGAAAAGTGACGGCATGTTCATTTTGACAATGATGCTAGTGGTGTAGGCATTGGTGTTGTGTTATCTTAAGTGCAGTATGAGGAGGAGAAACAACTAGAACACCTCAGTACGGTATTGCACAAAATCCTGGGAGAAATTACTATGTCGAATGGAGGAAACTTCTGGCCATGGTGAAGGCAATTTCACACTTCCACCTCTAGCTTTATGACAGACATTTTATTCTAAGAATCGACCATTCTTCATTACGCTGGCTACTAAATTTCAAGAACCCCGAAGAGTAAATAGCTTGGTGGATATCTTCAAGAAAATGACTTTGAAACACAGCACAGATCTGGACGCCTTCACAGCAATTCAAATGTACTTTCTAGGAGGCTACGTGAGTCATTTTGTCGTCATTGTAAACACCAGGAAGAAAAGAGTGGCGAATTGCTGAAGATATGGAGGACAATATTTCAAGATTCTGTATCTCTTGATGGGTCACATTTCTGGAGTGATGACAGTATTAGGAAAACCAGATTAATTAATATTCTTAAATCAACATTACACTACACCTGAGAACATATCTGGGTTTGTGAGGAATGGAGGTCTTAGTAAAAATAAAAGAACTAAATGTGATTTTTAGTTTGTTCACACAGCTATGATTTATAGCATTAAATTATATATCTCCACTATTACTCTTTATTTCTCAGTGAGCACAATATGTAATGTCTATTTCAACTCTAACTAACGTCCTTCTTAAGATATTTGTTTGGTTACAGTCAATTAACTCATACTCATCATTAACACACATTCAGTCAGTATGTTGCCATCATTTGTAATGTCTTTCACTCACGCATCCACTTCAATAGTCCAGTCTGCCAGTCGCACCCTTCACTACTTTGATGCTTGCAGTCGTAGATTTTCCTCCCGCTGGTCACTTCCGGAGCTACTCGTTGCTCTTCTAGCTCGTCGTCTATCGCTTAACGTTCCACAATCACTGGACTCCCGAGTTTTAAAAAAAACACTCGGCTCGGAGGCCCGTCGCACTATTACACTATCGCTGGCCTTGGTTTGGATGATTCAATGCACCCCGAGTCACGCTGAGAGAAACTAGGGCAGAAAACAAGTAGTAAATTCTTCAAATAAACGCAGAAATTCAATCTGCGAAATAGTAGCGTTATCGCAGCAGCATGCCCAGACTTCCATTTGTGTCGCGCCGCCCGTATAGCATAATCACTCTGACCTTGCTACACTGTTTCCGCGCTACAGTAGGACAGGACAAGAAATTGAAGCA
This sequence comes from Clitarchus hookeri, assembly GCA_002778355.1. Taxonomy (NCBI): domain Eukaryota; kingdom Metazoa; phylum Arthropoda; class Insecta; order Phasmatodea; family Phasmatidae; genus Clitarchus; species Clitarchus hookeri. The sequence continues at coordinate 66,186 of NQII01002647.1, read as the reverse complement.
AGGCACCAACACGCCACAGTATGCAAACCAAAATTATTTTTAAGTTAGTGGAAACATAATATTGAAAATAGCTATTGCTGCATCTGTGGCCTTGTCTATATACAATTCAGGTATGCCAGAAGAAAATAAAATGTATTAACATATATTTTTATATACAAATTATAACATAATTGGTTTTATTATTTCTAACTATTAATTACAGTTAATGTGGAAAAAATTATTGCCACAAGAATGCCTGCGAGGCTTATCTGAGTTCGTGAGGTATGGAGGTCTTAATAAATATAAAAGAACGAAATTTTATTTCTAATTTATTCACACAGCTATTATTTACAGGATTTAATTATATTTCTAAACTATTACTATTTTTATTAAATAGTGTGCGCAATATTTAATGTCTATTTCAACTCTAATTAACGCCCTTCTTAATTGTCTCTGTTTGGTTACAGTCAATTAACTCATACTCATTATTATGACATGTTCAGTCTATCTGTTACCACAATTTGTAATGTATTTCATTCACGCATCTAGTCCAATAGGTCAGCCTGCTAGCCGCACTCTTCACTGCTTGATACTAGCAGTCGCAGATTTCTCTTCCGCTGGTCACTTCTCTCGCTGCTCATCTTCTATCGCTCGGAACTCAGCCACTAATTCACTCATCAACTCCTCGGCTCGGAGGACAGTCATAATTTTATATCGTTCGCCCTGACCATCTGAAAGGTTCAACGCACACCGAGTTAAGCTGAGAGAACGAGGCCAGAAATCCAGAGTATTTTTCAGATTAATGTAGAAATCAATTAAACTACGGTCAGCAGTATGCGCTGCAAAAGGATTATCGTGTTGGCTCGCTTTTTGTAACATATACTCGGTTCGCTCGCCTGCCATTCAAAACATTTCATTGTGATGCTGCCCTGTTATCAAAACTACTCTGTCCTTATCTTCCGCCCGCTCGCGTGGGGCTGGCCAAGGTCGCGACATGTAACACTATCATATCAGATGTATTATAGTGATTTATATAAATATGGTAATATTATATGTGAACAAAATAATGACGTATATATAATCAAAAATACGAAAGAGATTATGATTCACACAATTTTTTCAATTAAATCACCTGTAGATCCAGAATCAAGAACTAGTGAAGAAACAAGCACAACACACAAAATTAGGTACCAAAACTGAAATTTTAATTTAAATAATATAAGATAATCTATGTAAAGAAAAGTTAATGGCATAACAACTTTGTGTTTCCGGGAGGGGGGGCAGGGTATATATTGGCCCTCCATAAATTTAGTAAAGGACGCCAGAACGACAGCAAATTTCCACCCAAGCTGTTTTTTTCTTTCAAGTTGCATTCGTATACTGTATAAAATCTCTAATGAATTGTTGTACCTTAATTTATACACCTTCGATTATGGGTTACAGACTTTTTTTCTATATTTTATGCAGTAGATTTTGATCGCAGCAGAATGGAATTTAATATATAAGAAAAGCGAAAGGTCTTGACCCTCCCATACCACTATGGTAAGGGGGCACCTAAAGGCTCACCATCTCCTAATTTGAAAATATTATTTCGCCACTGAAAAAAGTTCACATAAATTAGTAATGGTATATAATGAATGGGTCGAAAATATGTATGTAAGAAAAATTATTACAGAATTATTATACATAATTGAAGACTATAAAATAAATAGAAAGATATTGGAATAGTATTTCAGATGCAATCAAACTCTAATACAACTGTTAATCTCAAATATTAATAATTTTTATCTAACAACATCATCTTTATTTACCCAACCATTGTGCGAATTAGCACATCCAAGCTATTTTACATAAACCTTACTACAGTTTGTCCTTAATACTTGTAGCTGGATAATCAGTTTTCACGTCCTCATATTCATAGAACCAACGTTTACTTTATTCATTATTAGTATCTTTTATTACATATGTTGAAACATTATACTTTAAAAATTTAACAATAGTAAATAATTCTAGTGTTATAATTTTTTTCAGTATAGTCTTCCTCGAAAATTATTTTTCATTTACTTAATCTAACAATATCGCCACTTTATACGAGGGTTATTAGGAAAGTAAGGTCCGAATCACCGTAGTTAATCGAATGTCGCGCGAACATTGTAACGCGCATGCGCACCGACTCCCGGCATGCCTTGCTCGTCAAACGACGCCATTTGCATTGGTATTGTTGTAGTGTGCTGTTTACAGTGTCAGTTCAAAATGTTTAAAACAATTGATCAGCCAGCCGATTGTGAAATACGGTCAGTGATTCGGTTTTTGACAGCAAGGAACGTTTCAGCAGCGGAAGTTCATCGACAAATAAATCAAGTGTATGGCCCCAATGCGATGAATGACAGCAAAGTGCGTAAGTGAGTGAGAGCTTTGAAGGACGGACGTGAAAACGTCCATGATGAACCGCGATCAGGCCGACCACCAGTGATCACAGAAGATTTGGTCAAAGGCGTGGACGAAAAGATTCGTGAAGACCGGCGATTCACAATTTAAACTTTAGCATTGGAATCTCCGAATGTGGTAGAACAACTTTGCGCAAAATTGTCTCTGAAAATTTGCAATTTCACAAATTGTGCGCACGTTGGGTTCCCAGGTTGCTTACTGAGGAACACCAAATTAAAAGAATGGCTTGTGTTCTTGATTTTTTGGACCGATTACATAAGGAAGGTGATACATTTTTAGAGAAGATTGTCACAGGGGACGAGACGTGGGTTTCTCACATGATCCCAGAGCCTAAAGGTCAGTCAATGGAATGGCGTCACCCGATATCACCAGTCAAAGTCAAGGCCAAGCGGACAATCTCAACACGCAAGGTTATGGCAACCGTGTTTTGGGATAGACATGGAGTCTTGTTAGTCGAGTTTATGCAGCAAGGGACAACAATAAATGCAGCCGCTTACCGGTCGATGCCGCTGGTCGGCGGGTTTTCTCGGGGATCTCCCGTTTCCCCGTCCTTGCTCTCCCACACTGCTCCATATTCACCTCGCTTCACCTTCATCGACTCTCAAGATCTGATGTTAAGAGCCGCATAAACCTCTCTGTTTAACTAATTGTTTGATCTTTTAATTGGTAATGCAAATTAATATTTATATATCTGTTAAAGTTAACACATATACATATTTATAGATAACTTTTAAATTACCGGTATCCCTTGCACAAATACATTTAGCGTAAGTGACATGTACCGTTCGAAAATTATTTATAACAGGTTTTAATAAATTATTTATTATTTCTCCCTCGGTGAATGGTTTTTATTTAAATTGTGTAACAAATTTACTATTTTTTATAACTTTATTATATTTGTTTTTAAATTTTTGTATTAGAATTACGAGTATTGGTTTTACACTTTAAACACAATGTATTTAAATCATTTTGATAAAAAGTATATTATGTTTTTAAATGTTAGAAACCAACACAAATATACATATACTAATATCAAAACCTTCAGCTTCACTAGTACCATCAATTAATTTAAATGTAATTTGATCACATTTCTAAGCAATAGAGTGTTTAGCAATACCATTTACATGCTTTTTTTTAACTTTTAATATAGTAGATAATGTATATATGTATTAATCCTAAAAACGGTTCCATTAAATTGGAATTAATATTATTATCAATTTTAAAATACTGAGATTTACCTGTATTTAATTTATCAACTAGGTCAATGAATTACATTCTTGTAGACTGAATATATTGTAAATGATCTCATTCATTAGGTTCTGTGGGACGTTTACTTGATTAACTGAATTATTTCAATTTACAATTAAGTATATCAGTTATATATTCATTATATATTGTGAATTCGGTATTCAGTACAAGATAAATTTGAAATACACACACACACACACACACACACATATATATATATATTTATTTGGAATATATACATATATATATATATATATATATACATTACAAATTAATCATACTTAAGTGGCTTGCCTACCTGGCGCTTGAGCTGCATTGCAGAGTTTTTGAAATACGCGTTTTCCAACAAAACTGTTAAACTTAAGTCTAATGTGCTGATATATAGAAAGGGCATACATTTCAAAGTCTGTTGAGTGCTTTTAAGATATCACACATATTTTGAACACCATTTCAGAGTACAGTACTCTAAAAACGTCCAAAACTACTCAAGGGATCTGCATGAATCTTACTACAGATTTTCCAACACTAAAATGATAATGCAACCGCATCACGACGAGATCACTCACTGCACGCCTGTTCAGAACTTTGTGCGTAACGGCGAAGGCGCAATTGAAGCGCGTGGCAATGTCGCTCTTATCGCTCCCGGTTTTCTCGTCCGCAAACGCAGAAAACAGATACAGGTAGGCGGGCTCCTTAAGTCAAAGTTGTTAATACAATGCACAGTTTTGGTAGCGGTAGCTATACCGTGTCAACATTACTACATTATGTAAGCTTTTGCTTCTTGGTTAAATATAAATATTTATTAAAACATTTTATCAATTGTTTTCCAAAGCATTTATTATATAGTAATATAAGTTTATCTAATAATATAATGAAAATTAATCTAATATTGTAAAACAAAACTGATTACATATTTTACGAATATATATTAATTATCTAATAATATAAAAATTATCTTAGAAATGTTTTAAACTTTAGAAAATAAATATAATACTATTAAATAAACGTGATTGCACATGGCTGAATTTATATATTGATTTCTGTCATAATGAATACGTTAATAAAAAAAGATAAATTATTTTGGAATATTTATACTAAATTATTCAAAATAACAAATAGCATTATTGTTTTTCCAATGACAGACTCAGTGAGTTCAGAATTTCTTGATTCATAAAATTTTACTATAGCAATTAATTTATTTATATTTTACTAAGAAATTCATCTAACATATATTTATAAATATGTTTTATTTTTAAAATATATATTTTATGAAATAATTGTAAATATTGGTTTTATATTTTTAATTTAAATTTACCTGTTAATTTTTTTAACAACTAATCCTTTACGAAATTTATTTTCTACAGCTAAGTTATGTCTTTGTTATTATTCTAACACAACTTAATTTTTTCTAAATTGTTCAAGATAATATTGTATACAGCATATATGATAATAAACCAAATGCAACCAATAGAGCGAGTAAAATGTGTGAAAATCACCTTTATTAATTATTCCATACCGGTTATTCTTTTATTATGTTCCTTAGTTTAGGTGATAATATATTAAAATTCTTTAACTTCTGAAATCTGTTTATTATTTATGTAATTGTTATTTAGTTAAATATTTACCTATCTCTAAGTCTCTATTTTAACTAATAAAGCTATTATAAAAATTTCAAATATATTTTAATTATAAAATTATTATTTGAAACATATATATCTATTTCATTACTACACCCTAACTGAATTCTCTATTTGTATACATTCTAACAGCAACAGCAGTAGAACAATGTTTTCATATACAGAAATATTTTTAACTAATAATTTCTTTTCCTTCTTTTTGTAAAATTTTATTTCTTCATGAATTGAATTTAGACTTAACATTCTTAAAAGCTATACAGTGTTTTTACATACTTAATCTATTTTATCGCTTCCTTCTAGTATTTTACTTTATCTATTAAAAACATTAATTACAATAGTTATATCATGGAAAATGTATTTTTAAACCATTAAAAAATTGAATGCCCTAATTGCTATGTCTTCGTCATGATGTTATGAATTCTAAAATGTGTAATCGAAGGGCTCTAAATAATAAATGCCACTAAGATTTTTAACAAAAACCTGTGCATGTATTATTTAATATGTTTATCTTGCTTAGTTTTTATTATTATTATGATTATTACCAGCATTTTCTTCATCCGATATTATCAATCAATAATCACAGAGTTTTCTTACATCGTCCAACCAAATATTATTTTTTAAATTATAATTTTTAATATTTGTACTCAATTTTGAAGGAGTATATTTAGATTCTTTTTTATGTGCTCCATAAATAAGTTAAATAATGGTCATATTTTTCTACCTTTTACTTGAATTAATTTCTTTATCGGGATTATAATTTTAGTATAATTTTAATGATCCTATTAGTTAAAATTGTTTTCGTGTATTTCTTTTTAAATTAATAATGTTGTTATACTTTATTTACTTTAAACACGATGATTCTCAATTTGACCGATAAACTTCTGGAGGTGATTCTTTATGAAAAAATAAAAGGAAAACATATTGGACACTTTATACCTAAACCTAATATTAAGGGAGATATTATCCCTTGAAAATCGAGGTTTTAAACAGTATTTTTACAAAATATCGGTAACGTAGTAAAATGAAATTATAACTCTCCGAACATTTTTTTATGTTATCGGGATCTTCAACGTAAAGGTTAACTCCCATTAATACCGCCCTTTGTAATGAAAATAACAGGGGTGGCCACCCTCGTATTGCATACAACTTTCTTACCGTCAGGAATTATAAACATTTGATGCTTTTTTACTGAGAAGTACAACCTAATAAACAAAAATAGCTCTCTTGTTACAACTGCCTAAGACCCACTGTTTTAGTTAAAAACGCACACACATCTTCACGTACTCTGCATTGTATCGCTGCGGCAGTAGTACGAGCAATAAACGTCCGTTTCCCCTACACTTTTACCTGCCGGAATAGACTTAGGCTATATATAGGTCGTATACATATAAGAACCACTGGGCGGTGCCAATAATTACGACTAAAGTTACGACGACTCATAGCCTACTTATCGTAGTTTAAAGTACTTTTTTTTGTAAAATTACATTATGATTATCTTAAGCCATTTACAGTATTAAATTTTGATAAACCCTGACCACAGTAACATTTATCCCTTTTCTTGGCGAGTTTACAAATCCAATTCCCTTGTATTTATTCTATTCGTAGTTTATCTGTATTGTTTACATTTGTAGAATGATACTAAGAATTGCGTTATAAAAAAATAAAAAGTAAATTCAACTACATTAGAGGGTTACACAGGCGATTGGAAGTGTAATGTGATACTACAGTCACGAGTCGTAGCCTACTTACCGGTAGGTGTAGCTACACCGTCAGGTCAACTTGCTACGACACATCACGCCTTATCTTGCACTTCCGTAGATCTTTAAGCAGAGCTTTATTTAGAAAAAGAATTAGCTTTTGCTAGCATAGCATTTTTACAGTTGAAAATATTACTTAGCTGTCAGTGTATGGTCATAAGTGGTCCGCCAATGCCATATGATGATAGCGACTTGCTACTGTCAGATGACTTTGAAAGACACTCACTGTGTTTCGGCAAATTATCAGATTAAAGATACTGTATTCTTTTGCAAATAAATGTTCATTTTATTTGTTTACTTTTATTTTGTCCTGGCTGCAACTATGATTCTGGTGGGAGTCATGAGCTATAAAAATTATTTACAGTAATTTGTATCAAGCAGTACTCCTTGAACTGGAAAAAAAATAACGCGTCTAATGTTAATAAAATTTAAAGACTACAAATAGAATTTTTCTTTCGACTGGCCGTCAGATCCGGAAATCATAACTAGTGATTTTGTCATCGCCTCCTCCAATCGCAGACACGCCTAGTCACAACATGTGAAACTATTTTTAATTTGCATTGAGTCTTCATACAAAAAAAAAATAATTTAACATAATTTTTTATCGAAATTCCTTGGATACGTGTGTAAATGAATTCCATTTTTTTTTTAGTAATTTCGTGGGAGGGGAGTAATATTGCCTATGCCAATAGTTCTTTTGTAACCATACCTGCGCCACTGGTTTAAATAATACGTTGCAAAAACTAATAAACAGTGAGTTTATTTTGAAATATTAACCAAATGAACGTGGTAGTCATTTTTCCTCCACGCAAAAATGTAAAGGCGTCAGTAAATCATGAAGTTAAATTAATTGTAGTCGTCAAAATGAAATACAGTTTATTTTTTTCATATACTTAGTATTTGGTTTTATGCCGTATTTTAATTACACTCAGATCTCAACAACAGAATATTCACCGGAAGTAACGCGATGAGTGGAAGTTTTCTGGAAGTTGAGACGAACACCGACTGCCGCACAGTTGTTCTCAGTAACAAGTAAAAAAAAAACTTAGTTTTTTTAGGGTCAGGCGGAAAATTAAAGGAAACATCAAGAACCGCTGGCATATTTTTATTTTAACAAAATCATATCGTATTAAATAAAGGGGCATAAAGAACTAGAAACGTGGAGAAAAACAGCAGCTTTGTAATCTGTTTCGTAATGCCAATAAGGGGCGTAAAATAGTTTATTGGAAACAATCGGTCGTAATCTCGTAATAACAACACCGCAATTACAAGTCAATTAGTTAAACAAAAGGGTCACCGTAATGTCTTTGGCAGCGCCAAGGTGAGTTAGGTTCCTACCAAACCGGAAGGCATCGATGTGCAAACGCTAATACAATTGAGGATCAAGTTTCCTTCGAATCAAAGTTGGGATTACTGGACAAGAGTAGAGACGTTAATCGTACCGAACTCCATAGGCGTGTGGACTTTGGCGGGAGTCGGCCGCGTCACGTGAAAATGATGTTACTTTCTACCGTGCTGAAGGGAATTTATTTGAACAGCAGTATCGACGCCTGTACTCCGGACTTTCGATCGCCGGCCTCAGGAGGACGATGCCGTTAAAAAGAAATAAAAAAAAGTTACCTCTCCACACTAATAATAAAATAAAACGTGTTGGGTTTCCAGTGGCAAGAGGATTTACCAGGGGGCAAGCGTGTCATTAATTTTTGGCGCCCGGCAGCGATGGGTTGTGGAGGTGGCAGGGGGTTGCGGAGGAGGGGGGAACGGCTGGCTGTCTGCTGTCGTGGCCCCGCGCGCACACCCGGTGTACGTGTGTGTGTATGTGTGTGGCTGCGCGGGACCGT
>NQII01002647.1:41390-57220 GCA_002778355.1 Clitarchus hookeri | reverse complement strand
CGCTCCCCGCCCACCCTCTGCCATCCTGCCCGGGCCGGCAGCGCATGCGCGCGCACGCACGCACGTGTGTGGGCCTCGAACGCGAGACGCTCGCGTGGGCAGCACGCGCCCCGCGCCCGCCAGTCGCCGAAAGTCCTCCGCGCCGCAAGGATGCTGGGCTGGCGGCGCGCTCAAACAGTCCCGCTCCACTCCCGCAGGCGCTCGCTTCAAACCTACACAGTAGGCCAAAAAAGTATTAGCACACCATGTATTTTTGGCGTTTCTCACTAAGCATGGTACAATTGTGCGCTTGATTAATTTACTTCATAAACAGAACAAGAAACAACATTGCACATAACAAAAACATATTTGGAAATGCCAAAATAATAATAATCATAGTTATGTCAGTTTGCACTGCAAAAAAGTATTTGCATGCCCTGCATCCGAAAGTCAATTTTCATTGCGCAGCTACTTGAGGCTACTGTAATTCAGTTAATATATTGTGTGCATTCCTTTAGCATTGACTACAGCCTCCAAACGTTTATGCATTAACCCCCAATTTTGCAGCACTCTCTTGCAGGTTACCCCTCAACCCTTCCACATTTGATAGAGCTGCCATGTTCCCTTCAATAATTGCAAATTATCAACTCCTTTTTATGCCGTCATACATCCCTGAAACCATTATATTGCCTCCAACGTGCTTAACTGTGCTTAGCATATTATTTAGGTTCAGTCCTGTTTTATTTATCCTTCATATAGTTAAAACGCTGGCTGGTTTGAAAACTTCAAATTTGCTCCCGTCTAAAAAAATTATTTGTTTCCAAAAGTCTTATGGTTTGTGTCTGTAATTTTTTGCGAACTCAAAGAGTCTTTTTCGGCTGTTACTTTCACTTCTGAAGGGCTTCTTTAACGGTCGCCTGCTTCGAACACCTGCGTCGTGGAGAACATTCCTTACCGTCTGTGATGTGATACACACCACTTCCCTGAACATGACGCAATGTCATTAGCAATCTGTTGTGCACTGCGCTTGGGTTTTTTCAGGGCTTCTTTGACTACGTGTCGTCGTTCCCGTACAGCGAGGACGCGTGGACTACCTTTCCGGACTCTCTTTACAGTTGCACATGTCATTTCATGTATTTTGATAATATACCGCTCTGTAAAAAATAATCCATTTAACCTTCTACCTATTTCCCAATAACGTTTGCCGGTACGATACAATTCACTTGCTGAACTGAAAGAACATTACGTAGCTACACCTATTGGGAGGTGTATTTGATTTTATGCCGTATTTTAATTACACTCAAGATATCGACAATAGAATATTCACCGGAAGTAACGCGATTGGCTGAAGTTTTCGGGAAGTTGAGACGAACACATACTGCTGCACAGTTGTTCTCAGTCACAAGTAACAAAACTTAATTCAATTTTATACATAATGTCTGTATAAATTGTGTTATGAGAGATATACGTTCAACATGAAAGTGGGCTGGTAAGTTATTTCAGTAATTATAAGTTATTATACTCTAAAGTTATAAATGAGTGAGTGAAGTGAGTGAGTGAAGAGATTTGGGCTGTTTTTAACATCGAGGTATTGAGAGCCGACGAGGGTGAGGTGAGGTGAGTATGGAGCAGCGCCGAAATGAAAGGTCCGAGAAAACCCGCCGACCAGCGGCATTGTCCGGCACGATTCCCACTTGCGGAGTGAACCGGCCGGGCATTGAACCCGGTTCGCATTGGTGGAAGTCGAGTAGTCTAACGTCTCAGCCACCGTGGCTCCTTTGCAAATGAGAAATATTGGTACTGTAATGCTACAATATTATTTTTTTCATCTATTACAAATATTTAATGCAAGTTTGTTCGGAAATTTAATGGATGAAAAATAATTTAACTTCTAGACCACACTAGGCCAAAGTAAAAATTTCTCAAGAACATGCATTGCATGCATGACTTGTGAAATTGTTCAGTGTTTTCAATCACTGAATCTTAATTACTGAAAATTCCGTATATAATCTGCTACTCTGCTACTGCTCATTGCGGTCAAAAATGTAGGCCTAAGTGAAATTCTGCCACTGAACTAATAATCTAGTTTGCAGTTGTTTTTTTGCGGAACGTTTTTCACCGGACTGCAGTTAAATTTAATTGATTTGGGGTAATTTTAACTTTGGAGTATAATACTGCGACTGGCAGCAACGGGCGTCGCTGAACAAGTACATGTTTCAGATCAACTCCTTTACCGCGCCGAAGCTTGTTTTACCATTTTTAGGATGTATTATTTTGTTTGGGAGGTCGTGAGATATTATCGTACAAATGTCTCAATTTCTTCGTTTTATATTTCTAAAATCTTTTAACTCTCTAAGTCCTTATCTTTTGTCATTAACAACAAACTAAGAAAAGTCACAATCGCAGTTAACTTTCTATGCATTTACCAGCCAAATTCGGATTTAAGTATCTGGATTGGTCCTCCGCACTACGCAGATGATCACATGCGCGCCCTTCAGTTTGATTGAACTAGAACAATGAAAACTGCAATGTTTAAATCAGTAGCATGTCGATGGACGTTATAGGCCTATATTTATGCTTCAAACATATTTATGCTTCGAACACTTTGAAAGTTTTATATCCGGGACTGACGCATGCATACGGCCATTAGATCCACTCCAATGGTAATATTTACAAGTTAAAAACATGATATAATCGTAGACAGGAATAAAATGCATCTTTTTTTTTATCTTAAGGAAATGAAAATGAAATGGGACATGGAAAACAAAAAGCAGGTAATAGCAAAAACCAGTTCAAACAATTTTAAGAGAATAAAGGGCGGCCAGCTGAGGATGATACTCAAACTGTCGCGTCGCTGCATATTTTATTCTCGCAGCAACATACACAGATGTGACAAAAGTCATGGGATAGCAATATGCAAATATACAGATGGCAGTAGTATCGCGTACAAAATATATAAATTGGCAGTGCATTGGTTGGGCTTTCATTTGTAGTCAAGTGATTGATGTGAAAAGGTTTCTGACGTGATTATGGCCGCACGACGGGAATTAACAGACTTTGAACGCGGAATGGTAGTTGGAGCTAGACGCATGGGACATTCCATTTCGGAAATGGTTAGGGAATTCAACATTCCGAGATCCACAGTGTCAAGAGTGTGCCGAGGATACCTAATTTCAGGCATAACCTCTCACCATGGACAACGCAGTGGCCGACCGCTTGTACTTAATGACCGAGACCAACGACGGGTGCGCAGAATGGCCAGTGTTAACAGACAAGCAAAACTGCGTGAAATAACCGCAGGAATCAATGTGGGACGTACGACGGACGTGTCCGCTAGGACAGTGCGGTGAACTTTGGCTGTACTGGGCTATGCCAGCAGATCTACTCGAGTGCCTTTACTAAGAGCACGACATCGCCTATAGCGCCTCTCCTGGGCTCGATCATATCGGTTGGACCCTAGACGACTGGAAAACCGTGGTTTGGTCAGATGAGTCCCGATTTCAGTTGTTAAGAGCTGATGGTAGGGTTCGAGTGCGGCGCAGACCCCACGAATCCATGGACCCAAGTTGTCAACAAGGAACTGTGCAAGCTGGTGGGGGCTCCATAATGGTGTGGGCTGTTTTTACATGGAATAGACTGGGTCCTCTGGTCTAACTGAACCGATCATTGACTGGAAAGGGTTATGTTCAGCTACTTGGAGACCACTTGCAGCCATTCATGGACTTCATGTACCCAAACAACTATGGAATTTTTATGGATGGCAATGCGCCATGTCACCGGGCCACAACTGTTTGCGATTGGTTTGAAGAACATTCTGGACAATTCCAGCGAATGATTTGGCCACCAAGATCGCCGGACATGAATCCCATCGAACATTTATGGGACATAATCGAGAAGTCAGTTCGTGCACAAACTCCTGCACCGGCAACACTTTCGCAATTATGAACTCTATAGAGGCAACATAGCTCAATATTTCTGCCGGGGACTTCCAACGACTTGTTGAGTCCATACCACGTTGAGTTGCCGCACTTCGCCGGGCAAAAGGAGGTCCGACACGATGTTAGGAGGTATCCCAAGACTTTTGTCGCCTCAGTGTAATGTGCGGTTGTACGCCTTCGTCACGTGAGTAAGCTGAACGCATCTCATCAGTGCACGAGTAGCTGCCTGTATCGACCAGCTCTAAATACGTTTACTTCGTCGTTGTTCAATCTGTTGCTGTCAATCAATTTGTCACTTTGTAATTTAACCATTTGGTAAGTTTTATTTTGAGTATTTTGGCAGTCACTTGTTTAGCACTTGTGGCAACACTTCGATACAGTAAAAGCGAAGATATTAAAAAATAAATTTAAGTAACACCGGTGGATAAAAAAAATTTATTTGGAGAAGTCCCGAATTTATTACATCGAAAAAATAGAAAAGCAATGAAAAAAAGATTACAATCAAAATAATCGAAGTTCCACTATTATTTTCTTATATCGCTATGTAGGGGTATACTTTTTATTATCAAAAAATGTATTTATACACACGTATTTATCTGTAGAGGTTAAACCAACAAAGCTGGGATCTGCAATTGTTTCCTATGTAAGTTTCATTGGATACAAAACACCCAACACAAATTGCAAATTCGTCACCGATTTCCCATAAAAAATCGTGTCGTGGGACGATTTTGTCAACCAAATGAGCCAGTTCGAGCAGGGCCTTATGTGCGAGGGGAAACTCTTTCCTTCACATGCTGAATACAAGATGTGTCGGAAGAGCAGTAAGGCGCCCTTGACATTTTCTAATGCAGTTTTAATGACGCCGTTTATTTATTGGTTAGCATTTGTGACGATGTTATGATGCGTAATCGTTTCTTGTATCATATAAAGTACACGGGGGAAAACTCTAATTCGTAGGCTATCCTTGGCATAACTTGTCGGCGCATCTCAAGTAATGCCAACAAGCCCGTCTGCCTTCCATGAGTATATGATGTAGAAATGCCGGAGGTATTTACTAAGGTCGACTCTGGTCCGAACAATGAATATGCCATAGCACGTACGCGCAAGCACAGAAGTAGTTTTTTCATCGTGTTCCTTGCAAACTTGTTAACCTTGCTACTTTAAGCGATGGCTACAATTCTGTTGCTGGATAGTCTGTAATAAAGTTCACAAAAATGTCTTACATAAGTTTCCCAAACATTAAATAACCTATATTTTCAGATACAACAAACTGAAATGTTATTCATGTTGCAGTGCTCCAGTGTAATTTCTGCAGATGTAAGTTAATCTCCAGAAGTCTGAAGTGCGAGTTCTTTTCGTGAAACAACAAACTGCGAATGTCTTTTTGAAACATATATTTCTAACACCTTACTAATCAGATTTTCCGTCAAGTTGGTTAGTAAATTAAAAATAAATATTATTTATAAACTAACACCGGTAATTTGTAAGGGTTGTAATTAATTTTGCACAATCAGTGCTTCTGCTCGTAAATAAAGTACTGAGATGAGAAATCCTCCATTATCAAGGCATCCCATAAACACTACTGAATAACTAAACAATCAAAACGATTTTTAAAAAATAGCTTACACTGGTTGGCATAGCACAATTTAAAACGATTTACTTTACGTCGTTATAAGTCACAGCTCCGTAGAAGATAACAATTCACACTGCTCGTTAAAAAAAGTTTTAAATTTTTATATTATGTTGCATAAACCCATGAAACATATTCTACAATGCACTAATACCTCGAAATAAGAAATGCGTATAAGTAGCGGGTAAAAATCACCTTGCCTTGCGCACATTACAAGCATACACAACTTTAAGGGAAAAAATATAATTTATAAGTATACGACACACTTTTGTTTATCTTTTAAGAGCAAAACTTTCGTGGAACAAAAAAAATACAATTATATAATTCATCTGCAAAAACAATAAAATATGAAAATTTTATCCTCACTTCAAGGTTGTATTCATTACAAATTCGTATAGTCAGTGTCATTTCTACAGTATTTTGTCCTATTTCTAACCGCTCAGACTGTATTTCAACTACAACCAGTGAAAAAGAAGAAATATTTTGAAGAAGAAACAAGAATTTTAAAAGCTGCTCTGGATGTAACAAGGGCAATGGAAGGGGTGGAATAGTACACAAGTCTGTCCTCATTACTTTTCTTCTTTTTCCCTTTTTATTTTCATGGCATGAATGATTTTTTGCAACACTGCGAGGTCTGCACGGAGCTGTAGTGCGTCGACACATGACACGTACACTAATCTCAACGTATTACAGTGTATTTTACAAATATTGCGATTCATAGTTCTGCTAGCAACTTCCTGTGTGTGTGTCTGAATCATGGAAAACAAGCAAATGTAATATAAATCGACGATAAACAAATATGAATTCGAATTAAAAGTCGGTACATGTATGATGATGAAAAATCTTATCACTGTACTATTTTTATACCGTCAATGTGTACTTTTCTATTTTTAGGACTGTGCTTCAGTTTCCCCCCTTGACCATATAGTTACAGGATATATCGTAGGCTATCGGTTCAGAACAGTTCCTAAAATAATTTTCTCTTATTAGCGGTCTCGTTTTGTCATCGGCGAGTGATGCAGGTGTGATAGAATGGTGTCATCACATAGCATCTCAGCACAACACACATTAAAAAAAAAAAAAGATACTTTTATGTTAACAGAAGTCTAAAACGCTTGAGATACACGGCACGGAAAACTGTCGAACACGCCATACATGGGGTGATTTTTCAAAGGTTTGATTAAAAAGGTGTGAAGAAACCGCGAATTGACTATATAGGATGCGACTAGTTAATTGGTTTTATAACATATTGCTGTTACATTGTCGTAACAACAACACTACGAAAACATCTTAAGAGGATGTTGGATATAAATTAATACTGTCAAATTGACACTATTAAAATTTTTGTTTTTCTGGCAGTCATTATCAAAGATCTGAGAAAGGGCAATCCCAGGCAACAGTTTTTGCCAACTTTCAGAAAAAAAATATTTAGCTATAGTGATGCGTTCCTGTTGAGATATTTCTTTCGCCGTAAATTGATATATTTATTTGTGGCGCAATATAACATGCTAATATAATGCATAATTCTGGTAAAGTATTTGTTCACTAAGTTGACAAAAATTAATATGTAGAATTGCTGTAGCATTTTTCAACATGTTGTGGAATATGTAAAACTTAAGGCTCCCACCTACCTGGAGCTTTCTTCCGCGTTTGAGGCCGTAAAGCGGCGATAAAGGTGACTCTACCCCGCGCATCAAGTGCGCCATCGCCGCTAAGCGCAACGCTCTCAATTGGCGTGCAGTGTTCTAGTCGCACTGCGTGTACCTATGGGACTTTAGCGATGACCCTGTTATTTTATTGGTGGAAAGTCTGTAGGGAGGATTAGTGGAGGGCTCTTGAGTACTTCTGTAGGTATATAAATACAATGCTCAGAAAAGGCCGTTTTTTTAATAGCGATTTTGGAGTGCTTTTAAATGGTATTTCGAACGTGCGAGACGTCCCCTGAAAGCACTCAACAGCCCTCGTCTGAAGTGCGTGTTCTTTTCGTAGATGAGCACATTGGACGCACGTTTTACAGTTTAGTGGGGAAACGTGTACCTACATGAAAAACTCTGCAACGCAGTTCAAACGCCAGGCAAGCGGAAGCATTAAGATGAATTTTAACCAGCAAATACTCTAAACTAAAATTTTATCACAAACGTGGGGATACATAAACAGTATTTATGTTTTATTAACAGCGAAATGTAAAGATGCAATATTTCGCTTGCAGTATTATAAGAAAAACATTCCTGGCAACTAGTTTTTCAAAGAATTGTTTCCGAAACGCACAACAAAAATTTACTGTGTAGACGAAATATAGACAATGCCACTCAAATCTAGTTAAAAAGTTTAAAGTTATCTGAACACGCCTGATTTGTTTGTCCTTACATAACCATCATCATGCCAATTCATAAAAAAAAACCATACTTTAGATTTCCACATCTGAAACCTGATTTTTTTTTACTGAGAAACGGTAGTTACAAAACATTTATACACAAAATGTTTTATGAATAAATTATGGCTTTACACAAACATTAAAATTTTAACCTAATAAATGTGAGAATGTAATTCATTCTGCTGATGTAAAATTTAACATTGGCACCGGACTGCGTTCTACAACTGATTGTGAAATTGTTAGATACACAATTATATTCCATTGCTGTAATCCTTACTCTAATATGAATTACTCAAAACGGCGAATAGTTAAAAATATAAAAAAGGAATAGGAACAAGTATGAGATGTGATAAGAGTTATCTGTGAACATCTAAATATACGACTAATCTTCACACCTAAGTGTGTGCATCTCTGTATATATATATATACACATATATATACATATACATATACATACATATACATACACACACATTTAGTGCTGCAGAGGGAGACGCGCATACGAAGTTGACACCTCACACGTGATAGCGACTAACCCTCCGAGAATGTCGCGGGCTGCCTCCCCTATTAAGAAACGTCTCGATGATGCATCAGGTCACCTCTGAGCTTGCGTGAGTGTGGAATGATCGAGGAAAGATTAGCACAAGTATAAGTTAATGCCTTTACCCCCTCCGAAGAAAGTTTTTGAGAGTATGTGTATGAAGGCGACTGGCGAATGTTCCTGGCCACTCGGCAAGATACTTCATATTTCTGGCAGCGTAAATACTGCGACCTGTGTGACCGAATCGACTGCGGGGAATGATCGTGGTGCACCTGGACAAGTGCTGCAACGCCTGCGAACCACTGTGCGTCGGAGCGGAGGTGGTAGTAGTTAATGAGAGTCTGATACCTTTGGTGCACTTTGATTGGTTTAGAATATCGCACTGTATAATCTGGCTAATGTAATAATTGTAATGTAATGTAATAATTTTAATGAATAATGGTTTATTTTATGCCTAGCGGACTGCTGTGTAGTGAGTGATGGTACATTGTGAAAAACTTAGCTTTATATATTTTGTATTAGTCTAAAAAAATAAAGAAATAAAATTGAGAACTTTGATCTAATTAAGACTTATATCCTTCACGCACGTGACCACGTCAAGACACTTGTGACATCATTATAAACGTAAACACTGTCACTGTCACGACAGCCCCTTAGCCAAAGAAATGGCAACGAAATTGTTCGTTCCAAACAGACTGCAGGCAGTGGTAAAATTCTTGTGCTTCTTTTAATTTATCTTCTTTTTCGTTTCCCCAAACTGCAAGCCAGTAATATAATTAGCCACAAAAGAAGATTATAGTTTGTTGTATGCCTTTCTGCATTTTTGTTTTTAGCTTTGAAGGAAATATACTGACTTTGTATGAGTATTTTTTTTTATTTTGGTTCAATGAGTACAGATCGCATGACTTTACAAATCA
Organism: Clitarchus hookeri; assembly: GCA_002778355.1. Classification (NCBI taxonomy): domain Eukaryota; kingdom Metazoa; phylum Arthropoda; class Insecta; order Phasmatodea; family Phasmatidae; genus Clitarchus; species Clitarchus hookeri. The sequence continues at coordinate 47,841 of NQII01002647.1, read as the reverse complement.
CTAACATTAACAGAAATTGAGGAAAATGAATTAATATATTTCAGCTCTAATGGGCATCAGATTAATAATAGAAAAGGCTGCAACACACAACAGTGCCTTGTTTCCCCCCCCCCCACTCCTTTTTCCCTTTGCAAAAAAAGCTATAGTTCCGCTCATGCCTCAGGCAAACTGATGGTGTATAGGACGGAGTTTTTCAGCCCAGTGAAGCAGTTTATGCAAGAAGTAAGCAGGTATATCATAGTTCAGTTTGAGTCGCCATGTCGTCCCATAGTCTTTGTATCTGCTCTGTTCTGTGAGAAGCGTCCGTCCGAAGTGTGTGACGTGTTGAAAATAAGTCTAGATCAAGAAAATTCAAATTTAAAAAGTGAAAGATTTATGTAGGCTATTCACGGTAAAGTGAGCACTATTTAAAACCTTTCACGCAGGCATAATAACAGACAAATTATATTTCATTGTGGCCTCAGACGTGAACTTTTGAGAGCTGTAAAGAGTATACACTGTGTTTATTAGTAACATGGCAATTTTTATATGAACAATTGGCGAAACTATACTAAAAAGTTGAAAGGAACTTTTAAGCATGGCCTTAAAAAGTGCTAACTTTACTTTGAACAGCCTATAATTGGAGTTCATTCAAGGGCTGCGCAGTGGGGCATGACTGCTGAGCAGTATTAAAATAGAGATTAGAGTTTGGGACAACTTGAGAACATTTTTATAAACAAAGAGGTAACCATATTGCGTAGACAGTATAAATTTAGCTCCCATGTACTCTAAGTCTGAATCAGTGCGAATCTCACTGGTTAAATCATTTAACAGCACCCGACTTATTCAGTAGTCACTTCAATCAATTTAACTGACGAATTATTTAAAAAAAAAAAAAAAATGGTTGCCTGTAAAGTCGGTTTTACGGGCGAAGATTTTACGTGACAACGTAGTGCTGCGCGCGCGGCAGACCGATCATAGTTGAGTGGGAGAGAGACGCAAGGCATTCGGCGGGCCTCTCTCTCGTTCGGTGACTCATCGTAACGTTACCGAGCGTTACACTTTTTCATAAGTGACTCCCAGCCGCAACCTAATTTAAGACGTTGTCACGTCAAAAAAAAAAAAAACCTGTTTTCCTTCACTTATTGATTTAGTGACATTTTCCACTGATTCATCAACCATTTTATTTGCTGCTTTTCAGTGATTTTTTTTACTGATAGATTAGTTAAACAAGGCGTATAAAATTAAATTACAACGTTTAAACTATAAAAACTAACTATATATATATATGTGTGTGTGTGTGTGTGTTTTTATTTTTATAAAATCATTTTACGAGGCTACATAAACATTCAGCCTTTCGTTTCGTTTTTACGTCTTTCATTTCGTTTTTACGTAATCATCATAACGCTCGGTATGAAGGTTTAAACTGCATTAAATGTGTTGAAGTGAGTGCACTCTTAAGTAGTCTACTACTTGTTTTAACAATCCTAACATTAGCATTTAAATTAAGCACTAAAAGAGAGGGCATACAACTAAAAGCTACATATTTTCGATAAAGAACTATGATACAAGGTAACGGTCTGGAAGCGGGGTAATACTGTGGCTTCAAATTCTGGGCACCGCATTTTTTGCTTCCTTTTTTTAAAATTACATAAAATTGCACAATGTAAACAGTGACTATCGGAAATATGTTTATTTCTCGTGGTGATTTGGATAAATTCACTAAAAACAGTATTTAATTCGCTGCACGCAGTTGACTGTCACTCATTCAATCAGTGAAATTGATTCACTGAAGCAATCAGTGGTTTTCCACCGATTTTAAGTGCAGCCATTTTCACTGATTCGAGTAGTTGGATTTCACTGCGAATCAGTGGTTTTCCACTGATTCGAATTCAGAGTGTGACTCTTACAATTCAGTTTCTAGTACTGGCCCATTGTTGGTGGCGTACCTACTGGTTACAAAAAAATTATAACGAGGCACCATGGTCGCAGCAACGGATTTCTTGGTGTTGCCATGGTGGCCCCATGTGACAGGACAGTGAGTTGCATTTGTTGTGGATATGAATTAACCGAACAAATTTCGTTCGCAAATTCTTCACTTGATTAAGAAGAGCTGAGTTGAGAGATTTGTGCTCTTAACAACGAGGTCTTGAGAGCCGATGAGGGTGAAATGAGGTGAGAATGTAGTAGCGCCGGAATGCAAGGGCGGGGGAAAGGGAGATCCCTGAGATATCGTCCGGCATGATTCCCACTTGCGAAAATTCGGGAGTGACCCGGCCGGGGAGTGAACCCGGTTCGCCTTGGTGGGAGGCGAGCAGTCTAACCGCTCAACCACCGCGCCCCCATATGAATGAGAAGAATTTCATGTGATCGGTTTTATGACTTGAGCTGGCTACGAATTTTTGTTCCATTTTGTCTTCTTTTTAAAATATATATAAAACCCTCATGTTGGTTAGCCTATGCACCAGCTCCAACTACTATTACTTTTTCCTAATTTGCATGGAAGTTTGATGACGGAGGTCTCCTTTTTCCTTACTCATAGAAGATCTAGTCTCGCCGTCACATGCTGTTTATGAGAATAACAATTCAAATTAGTTGAAATTCCCGTGCAGTTTTCAAAGTGGCCACTTAGAAATTGTAATATTATTCTGCCAAATTGAGTTCATTGGGCGGTAAATGAGCAGAGAAATTTTTTCAGGAAAGAAAAAAGTAAGTGTCGAAACAACCAGTTGAACTTACAAAACGCCAACCGCACGAGAAACATCCCGGAAAAATAAATACGAGCTCAAAATAAGTTTATGCTTACAACTCTCGGTGGTACGCATAAAAAGTCTTTCAGTGCATTAAAAAAATTTCTTATGAATATAATATGGGGTGTAGCGATCGCGAATTCACATAATCACACTAATAAATCATACACTGTCATACGACATAATAGCTATCTATCGTATACAAAACGACTTTACCACCACAATAAAATCATTCCACCATTTTACTCACTTTACAATTAAATCCCGATCATGCAACACATAATTCTGTTCTAGATATAATGTACATTACGTTTTTTTGTACACTGAAACCATAATGTTAGCTGTTTCGTTTCCTTCAGGTTAAAAATATTTTGGTTACTATAGGGGCCTATTTATAACACATAATCTTCAAGGGAGCAAAAAAAAAAAAAAACTGGTACAGTCGCAAAAAAATGTGTTTTCAGTCAATCCTATTACAAAATAAAGCTTAAAAATGTCCCAGTGTACCAGTAATACTATAAATAAGTACTGAACATAAACCTACAAAGGTCTTGAAAATTGTTTAGTATATTAAAGTTACATCACATTACATAATTTGTTAAAACTGAATGCCACATGTAATTTCATTCCTAATTTTCAATTATATTAAAATAAAACTTTTTCAAGAATTTATTGCAAGTAATAATTTAAAGAAATTAGAAATATATAGACCTAGATATTAAACATTTTTGTTTGCTCGTATGTTTGTACCGGGATCATGGCAAAACCCTCGCCCGATTGTTATGAAATTTTCACTGTAAATGATCTGTTCAACCAACTTAAATTCTGCTAAATATAAATGTATATAGAAGTTGCAGGTATCTTAATTAAACCGATAAACTTCGGCTGTGGGTTAATCACGAACAAAGAAGACAGCGTATATACAAAATATGGTCTACAGTGAATGCTAAGGGCGGTATACATCTTTGAAGTTGGGAGGGGCCTGAAACACTAGATCTAACATTGTCTGTCTGGATAATGTGTAATAGACCAAAGATCTGTATATAGCACAAGACCTGTCTGTTGCTATCATAAAATTATTTAATATGGAAATAATCACGGTCATTACCCTTATTTCGATTTAACCTCCATGACGTAGCATACTTGGGATTTAAAATATGTCACAATTAATTTTACACATTATCTACACACTCAGTGTTCTATCTATAGTAGTTGTAATAAACTAATGCTTCAGGCCCAACTTCAAAGATATGTACCACATTTTCACAGACGATAGGTCGTATATAGGTTTTCATCTTTTTTCGTGATTAATCTCCAGCCGACTTTGATGAAATTTTCATTGCATTACGAGGCTAGATTACAGCCGCTATGTAATCCCGTTACGCCAAAACGAACTGAGCAGCAGTAGTTAGACTTTTATTATTTTTTAATAATATCATCTCACCGCACGTATCTTGAAGTGATATGCAAAATCAAAATGTATAATTCCTCGGAACACATGACTTACGATTTCCCACAAACAAATTTCGTTGACGAATTCGAACTCCAGAAGGGCGTAGCTGTAAGGAGGAGGAGGAGGAGGAGGAGGGAGAGAGAGAGATAATATTATTTTAATCCACCACACACAAAATTCAGTGACAAATTCAGTTTCCGAGTGGACGAAACGACGGTAGTATAAAATTTGTTTACTCTCAATCTAACAAATACAAAAATTCAGAATATAGGTAGACGTAGCCGTTGGTAAGAGGAGGAGGGGGGGGGGTGCTTAATTTCAGTTTACAACTCACAAAATTAAAAATGAAAACCCGAGTGGCCGATGCTACAAAAAATATAACTGTTTCACATTTAATCTGACGCACAAAAAAAATGTCCTAATTGACAAAGTCGCGTATAAAATCTTTATTTAACTTCAATTTGCCTCCTAAAAATACTTTCAAAAATTCAAATTCCAGACCGCGAAATCAGTGGGCAACATTTTGTTTATTTTATATTTACCAGACTCTAACAAATTTAGTTACCTTATGGATGAAGCCGTAGGCAAAAATTTGATTGACTGATAAAAAATTTTCCCGTCATTGAGTAAACATTTGCAATGTTAGTAGTTTGGTTGACTTTCCATCGCCCCGCACGTCGACAAAATGCTAAGCTTTAATATTTATCCCTGTAAAAAAATTTTAAAATGTAATTTTTGAAAGTGTCGTTATATGGCACAGAGCGTTAAATGAAACTCGCTATAATTTTAGTATTGCCGGAGTTAAAGAAATATAATTTTCTTATTAGCTCGGCAGATGTAGCTGTCAGTTAACCGATGCGCTACGTTTTTCAATTCTTTGCTGAATAAGCGCCTTCAGTTGTAATAGTTGTTTAGGTCGAATTTCTTATTTTCCTGCTTCGCCGAACATAGCTGTACTTTAAGGGTGCTGCCTGCCAACCCTGCCAACCACAGAGTTTAAAATGGGGATCAATGCCTTCAAATTGCATCAACTTTAAAGTTACCCATTTCAAACAAAAAGTGTTTTACGTGGCGTTTCTTGCGGAATACTGGCACATTAAAAAACATTGGCAATTTTTATGTTTAATATTTTTTTTCTAAAATTTAACATTAAAATTTACATTTTACAAAAAAATTACGAATAAATAAAATTTTTGAAAATTATATAATTGTGGCAGTATAATCTGAATAAGTTCGGTTAATTAATTTTTGGAAACTATGTTCATTAAAATTGATACATTGAAAAGGAATTTTGTTTTAACATTGATTCCCACCTTTATAGTCAATTCACGGTTACTTCACACTTTCTGAAGCTCTGGCTAAAGATCTACTTCCAGGATATTTCTCCGCCTAGTACCAACTAAGCTTAACACAATTTGGAAAATTACAGCAAAGGACAACGCACCGCATTCGTGCGCACTCATTTGTAATTCTATTTTGCATGAGAAATAGTTCTTATTAGGCGTTTCCAACACACATGTTTTCTCACTATTTATATTCATATTTTCATAAATTAAGAATTATATATATATAATACAAATAATATTACAATTTAACTAAAAAAAGGGCATTTTATATTAAAACATTTATAAAACGCTTGTGATACATGGCATATTAGATAAATAACTGAACACGTCATACATGGGGCGATTTTTCAAAGGTTTTATACAAAAAGTGTAAAGAAACAGCGAGTTCACTATAAAGTCTGTGTCTGCAGGTTTGGCAGGCAGAGAACTAAAATTCCTGCGCCTGCCGGAAGAGCCCACGGGCTACAGTTAGCGCTCTGCAGAATTATAAATATAGCCCATTCACGGTTAATTACATCTTTTATGAAGCCCTGCTACAGTTCTACTTCAAGAATATTCCTCCGCCTTATGCTAATAAAGTTTAACCTAGTCTAAAAAATTACACCAAATGGACAATGCACCGTATTCGTGTGCACTCAGTGTAATAATATTTTACAAAAGAACTATTTCTTACTAAGCATTGCCAACACCCATTTTGTTTTCCCGGTTTTTATTAATATTCATTATAAACGAAATGTTATAATTTACAGATAAAATACATATAAGCAAAAGTTCAATTTAACCCGAAATAAGGTACTTTTATGTTAACACATGTGTAAATAGCTTGTGATACATGAAGCACTTAGGGAAAAACCAAACATGTCATACATGGGGTGATATTTCTGAGGTTTGATAAAAAATGTGAAAAAAAAAAAAAAAAAAAA
>NQII01002647.1:14737-34648 GCA_002778355.1 Clitarchus hookeri | reverse complement strand
TCTTCGCCCCCTCCCCTACCACAAACAGACTCCAGTCTCGCGCCATTCCGCGTGCCGCCCACCGCCCGCCTCAGCCCTCACTAATTGTTGCGCCCGCATTCCTCGCGAGCTGCCACTTCCGGCTTTCCGTGTCCTTCTCGCCCCTATTGCTGCTCGCCGTTAATCATTTCTGCATTATGGTCCATTCACGATAACTTACAACTTTTTGGAAGTCCTGTTGAAGTTCTACTTCCAGGATATTCCTCCGCCTCATGCAAACATTGCTTAACCAAGTCTATCAAATCACACCAAAGGGACAACGCACCACTTAGTGTAATAATATTTTGCATAAAAACTATTTCTCACTGGACCTTACTAACACACCTACTTTCTCCCTGTTTTAGACATATTAATTTTAAATGAAATATTGCCATATATATTACTAATATATAAGTTAATGTTAAATTTAACCAAAAATAAGGTAATTTTATGTTAACACAAGCATAAAAAGCTTGTGGTACATTATATATTTAGGAGACTACCAACACGTCATACATGGGGTGATTTTTCAAAGGTTAGGGACAAAAAATGTTAAGAAACCGCGAGTAGACTTTAAAAGTTCATCCACATTTATTATTATCACCCCCCCCCCCCCACACGCATGGCCATGTAGCCCTAATTCGATTATTTAAAATTAACGTGAACTAGGGTAACTTTGAAGCACTTAAAATTTTGGTTTTGGAACCATCCGTCAATGACACCGCGAACTGTATAGTCCATACTGTATAAGAAGGCCGTTTTCTGACAGGTCTGCGAAAGTAGCGCCACTGTTTACGTCTGACTACATGTGACTATGTATCCTTCCGCCATCAGCTGGTCCGTCAAGTCGGGGCTGTATTTTTTATCAACACGCTGTCAGCTAATCCACTTGCCATTGTACTGTTGATACTTTAAGATACTTTAAGACTGACATCTGTCTAAAGAAATAAGTAGGTTACACAAGTAAAAATATTAAATGTTGCAAATAATTAAATATTTGCTAACTCTTTTTTAATTTGTCCGAGATAGTGAATTTGGGTTAACATTTGCGAGACGGTCTGTTGTATCTATTATCACACTTTGGGCGTTATAGCTAATATATTCGAGTTGGAAATATGTGACGTGGAATAACATTAGAATTGCTTAAAAACTATTCACGCGTCTCACTTTCTACAAACAAGGAGATGGGTTTCATGAGAACAATATGGCGTATAATTTACGTAGACGAACGATTACCGGCCGAATATAAATGACTTTTACTCCAAATCATTTTACATGAAATATATGTTACTTTAAAAATTATGCAGAGCTCGTGGAAAAATATAACTATTGGCATTTGTTTGTAAATTCGTTATATATCGCGCAAAAAAGAGGTTCATTTCTGGCTGGTAATACCTCGCATAATATCCGAGAGATCGCGCGCACAGCGCGTCACGGCGAAGTTTGAGCCGCTGTTTTTGGATAACAGATAGCGTATTATTTTAAGTTGATTGTTCTTAGATTACGGGCTGGAAATATATTTCAAATTCGTGTCGTTTCGTCAAATTAATAGAAAAATAATTCAACAATATTATGCAATATTTCTATATGCTTTTCGAATTAATATCAAGGACGTGTTGAAAGCGAGGTTGGAGAGGGATGATACGACGTGAAAAAACTTTCTGAAGTTAGCACAACTTCAGAAAACTTTTCCGCGTCGTATCGTTCTATTGTACATTTCATTTTGAACACCTATACATAACTACATTATCACGAAGTTTAGTTTTTAACACTAACAACCATTGTTTTGTGTCCTTGTAAAATAAAATGCATTAATAAATGTAAGAACTCTTTCTTACCCGCGTATTTTCTGCTATTGTGATGTGCATTGGCAGTGCACTCAAAATAGCCAACGTAATTTTAACTGTTGTTCGTTCGTGCATCAGCTGATACAGGATTTTGTAAATGGCACTTTGTTTGTTTCGTAAACTTTAAGTTGCCACTCCCTGACTGTCAGAAAGTGGCCTTCTTATACCGTATGGACCATAACAGTGTATTTAAAATTTTGAATACCATCTGTCNCCTGACTGTCAGAAAGTGGCCTTCTTATACCGTATGGACCATAACAGTGTATTTAAAATTTTGAATACCATCTGTCCAGCTTTCGTAAACGACGCCAAAACAAACATTTTGAGTGATTTGAAGTTACCCCACAGCAGGTACAAAGTAACTCAAATTTACGACATATAGAAATAACTTAATTTAAAACACTTATTTACATATTTTATTTTACGTGTTGTGTAAGAACTGTTTACCTGCTCAGGTTGTAACCTTTCGTACAGTTCTTTAAAATGTTGAGTTATTTTCGGGAGATAAACCACATAGTTTCCGTTACTTCTTAATCCGCCCTCACACACACACACACACACACACACACACACACACAAACACACACACACACACACACACATATATATATAATGGCTTCTATTCTATAGCGCATGAAGAGCAGAATCTTCAAGGGCATGGCAAATAAATTACAGCTGCGTACCGAAACAATCACTCTTTCAGCAAATTTTTTTCGAAATTATAGTCTGCAACGAACTTAACTGTAGATAGCTCTGGGTTAATTGAATACTTTTGAAGGCGCTTCGTTTGTCCTCCGTGCCAATTGTGCAGGGACCTTCCAAGGAGCATGCCTCCTTTACCGCTAACTTAAGCCATCTTCAACATCATACGTATTATTTAATAACGTTCGGCCGGAAGCAAGCCTTGCGTTTCGAAATAAATGACTGAGCATGTGACGAGGCTCACTCTAAAGACGTAAGCGGGGGGATCTCATTCTCCATCACACCACCGGAAACAACGATAACCTCCGGGTTCCATAGCTTTTAAATAAAAAATTAAAAAAAATGTTAATTCTGTAGGTCACTAAAGCATGCGCTGCACCTCAATGCACTTTATCTAATTCGCCGTAGCTGCTGCGAGGCACACGCGGTATATATCCTGCAATCGTAGCGCGGGAGGTTTATTTCAGGCTCACGACTGCCAGTAGCGATGTGCTGGAACATGTTGTGGCGCACAAAAACCACGAAAATACTTCACGATACTTGCTCGTAGCTGAAAGTCAACACTGGAATTAATAAAGCGACATTTTATTACAAATATTTCTTGGGATTTTTTTTTGCGCTGTTAATCCCGCAAGGCAGATTTTTAGTTTTTAATATGGCGTGAAAGATAAGTGATACTACAGCAGAAGAATAGTAATTTACTTGGATAGGCGATAAAAATATTACAAACTCTTTTAATTGCTCCTCTTATAATTCTAAAAACACCGAGTGTCGTAACCATTCCAGGCTATATATTGTGCTCCTTCTTAACCGACGTGCAGGTCTACCATTTAGTTTTATTTTTGTGCTGTCGCAGTGTTACCGACCTGTCGTTTCTGCCGTCTCTCGAAGCTCGGGGTCGCGAATGAACGGTTGTATTAAGTTTTGGCTGTGTCGCAAGCACCGCCGGACCGGATCGGCTCGAATTAAATATTCCGCTGGCGTGCCGAAGACCGGCTGTATAAATTATATAGGAAACGTCAACTCGAATTTTCCATTTACGGCCTTCTGCGGTGTTTCATTTTCCAAACATGGCTGCCGGTCGCTGGAAATTTGTTGCACTTCGCATGAAGCAACACGTTTCCCCTCCTTCTCGACGCCATTCCCTGTCACCTTAATGATTTGTTGCGGCCAATAAGCATTTGCTGGAGATAATGTGGCCCATAATTTAAGTCTCGCTTGGATTCATAAAAATAGTAATTTCTTCCTGTGCAGGGCGACCACGAAGCTCTCTGCACTTATTTGCTTTTTATCGTCTTTTTTTATGGTGAAGTTAAGGCGNTCCTGTGCAGGGCGACCACGAAGCTCTCTGCACTTATTTGCTTTTTATCGTCTTTTTTTATGGTGAAGTTAAGGCGGTACGCCTTTTCTTACACTTAACCATTTTAAGCAAGAGTAAACATGAACAATTTACTATGCTTAACCTAAGAACTCAATCCTATGTTATAAACAGAATATGATTTTAAAGTTATAGATAAATTGNTCCTGTGCAGGGCGACCACGAAGCTCTCTGCACTTATTTGCTTTTTATCGTCTTTTTTTATGGTGAAGTTAAGGCGATACGCCTTTTCTTACACTTAACCATTTTAAGCAAGAGTAAACATGAAAAATTTACTATGCTTAACCTAAGAACTCAATCCTATGTTATAAACAGAATATGATTTTAAAGTTATAGATAAATTGGAAAATGTCAAATAATAATAATAAATAATGATAATAACAAATTTTGGTAAACTTTCAATGAAATAATATGTGAATTTGCGAATATAAATAAATTATGGATAAAAACAATAATAACTAAAATGTCAGAAAGCATACGATAATGTGTGCACAAGTATAAAGTTATAACTGTGAGCTGTGTGTGTATGCGTGTGTGTGTGTAAAAAATTGGAAAACAGAAAACAACTTCCAAATCAGAAAAAAAAAAAAAAAGTTTCTGTTTTGGTGTCTTCTTACAGTTGTGATCCTATATTTTTAGTTTGATACTTGTTTACTGTGCTAGGAGAAAGCTGCAAAATCTGCAACTAGATTTTTTTTTCTCTGGTACGCGCGAGCACACACGTTTATAGTTTACAACCTATATGCATGCGTCTACATGTAGACATATATTTATGTACACTCATACACATTTACATATAATTCAACCCGTATTATAATCTAACTATATAACTTTGGCCGAAAGGTGTACGGTGAAAAGTGACATGCAGTATTTTTCTAATGTGAATCCGTTTTTATTCCATTGAATGCCATAGCTGTATCACTAAATAACGGTTTCCAAAATATTAAATAGACTTGTATGAAATCCTGATTGTTAATTTGTTGTATTCTCTTTGTTTGCATAAAATATTTCGAAAGTACCAGGATACTTATTAAGTGTATTTACACAGTAAAACTATTTTCCTTTAAAAAAATAATGAAACAGCTATATTTTTCACGGCACCAGACGATTCTATTTCACTTGTGATGTCCATATCGAAGTAACTAACTTCATGTAAATGATTGCAAGTACTATTTTAATTAGGTATTCTATTTCTTCCGCAGTTGTCACGGGATAACTTTAGCTCTGGCTATTAAGCATTTTACAGACTATACTGATTTCTTTGGCACGTGAATTTCGCTAATTATTTTTCTTTTTTTTATTATTAAATTTGGCAGCTCGTGATACAGTCGTGATATTTCTTCTCGTTCTTTATTGGCTGAAGAGCAGTCCTGGGCGTCTTTAAACAACTGTATTCCAATCATGAAAGGAACACACGAGTATATGTTCTTGAAGTCTTACCTGTCTCCAAAAGAATTTGTGAAATTCACGTAACTACAACCATAATATAAGTGGTCTGGTCGTGATAAAGACCGTAAAGGGAAAATGGGTAGAGTGAGAGCCGAAGGTGCGGAGTAGCCACTCTCCCAACACTGTACTCCTATTTTGCCAATACGACTATCAAAAACTACATAGATAGGATTTGAGGTTAGAACACTGTTTATGTACGTACATGATTTGAGATATTTGCATACTTCCTCTAACCAATTTTCAATGCAATTAGATTAAATTCAAATTGGTAAAAGTATTTTATTCATGTGAAAGGGCTTATCGTTTGAAAACTATTGTATAAACAAACACGTTCATCAGTGTTGAACATGCTACTTTGACAGTTATACTGGTGTGGAGTAGGTCAATGTTGGGTACATACACAGAAGACGATAATCGATCCACCTCATCTATAGTCAATGATTGAAACTGGGCGCCGGTCACAGAAACCCAGGCTAAGAAACCTCAAAAGTCAAAAATAATTTTCTACTTTTTAGCGTATTATAACCTTTGTTTGTTGTGATATGAAATATCTATCCCCAAAATTAGGACAAATTAAGAAAATGACTTTTCAAAAATTAATTAAACGGAATATAGAAGTTTTAGACGTGCAGATTTTTTCATACTAATCTCAAAATCAATCAAAATTGTTAAGTTACGTTACAGCTTACAATAATGTTATTTCATCACAATATAATAAATTAATTTTATTATGAATGTTTTATGCCGTTTGCTCGTATTTCAATTTTAACTTTTGAAATAATAGTTAAAATAGTTAGAAATTAAATCCTTGTCGCAGGTAAACCAAATGTTCGATTTAAAATCATTTTCATTGCGACACTCATTGAACTTGAAGACACACTTTAATTTAGCTGAAACCAAAATTTTTGTTAAAATAACTTTTTAAAATTTGCACGAATCGAAATTCTAAGTTAAAAGTTTCATACACTTAAAAAAATAATGGAAGTTATTTTTCAAATGATTGGCTATTTTAATTATAACAGTAATAATCATAGTCTTTATTTAGCGCAATTAAGGCAAATTATATTCGATATAGTATCATGAAACTATTAAATATCGTCAAAATCTAGAAAAAATAATAATTTGGCTCTTGAGCAATTTTAAGTGACCAATCAAGCTGTTAAAAAAACGTCGTTCAGAAAATTTGTATTCCATATATAGGGCCAGTGATTTTTCTTGGAATAGCATCAGAAAAGGAAAAGATTAAATAAGTCACCTCGTGTACACACTCTTGAGTATGCACCTTCACAGATTTTTTTTCTATTGGGTTCTTGTCCGTTTGAGTGGCAGTTCCTTTATTAGGTTTGGCATGGGTTGTTTCAAAATTAAATAGTCTGGACACAGCTCGCCGTGTGGAATATATATCAACAATAATAAAATCAAGGAGATCCTAAATTTTGAAAAGAACGTTGCAACGAAATTTTTTTGCTTGGTTTATGCGAGAGGAACTAAGAGGTCACGTCGTTTGCTGTTACACATTACTTCTTGCTATATATCGAAATTTAAAAAATAAAATTGAGTGGGCGACTTTATTTTTATAACCGAGTATCAGTTCCACGCCTTCACTGAGATATGGGAATTTTCTTTCTAAAATGAGTGAAGGCGAAATGTACGTCGACGATTTTCTCAAAAAGTAGCATTTTATCGAAAAAAAATTACAAGGATGGTGACTATTTAGCCCCATATACATGGATGGAAATATCACAGCTTTCCCGGCAAAACAATTATTAGAAAATGCATATTATTATTTTTTTTAATTTTAAACAGCTCTTGGTTAGAACATCTAAACGTACTATAGCACTTAATAATTTTTGTCAAAATTTATGAGTAATCAAAATATTTCCTGATACGTACTTTACGTACTATTGTGCTGAATAATTTTTGTTGAAGTTCATGAGTAATAAAAATATTTCCTGATACAGACTCAACTCGGTTTTGTCAGTTTTTTGTCCTGACACTATAAATTCGAAACAAAAAGAAAAGCTAAACAGTAAAAAAAGAAAATTTTTTCAACCAACACAACAACGATAAATCGAGAAGAAATAGCCAAACTGAATAATTTTACGGACAGGCATCTGCATGACAATATAGCAAACATTTCTGCCATCCTACTAATATTATAAATGCGAAACTTTGTGTGTGTGTATGTTTGTTACTACTCAGCTCCATAATGGCTGAACGGATTTTGATGAAATATGGTATGTAGGTACTTTAGGTCCTGGAATAGGATGTAGGATACTATTTATCCAGGTAAATTGTAACAAAATGTAATTCTGCAACGGCTGGGAACGTGACCGAAATATTTTTTTTCTCTAGTGTCAAAGTTTATCAGGCCGCCCAAGGACCTCTGAAATGGTTTAACGACTGCTATCAATCGATAACAACCGGGACTGAATATTTAACGTGCTCTCCGAAGCCCGGTAGCGCTCAGATGTTATGCCACTAAACGGTCACCCATCCAAAAGTGTGGCGCTGGGAAGGTTGCTTAACTTTGATGATCGATTAAGATCCCTCAGCCAAGCGCAAAAAGTAATACCTAGGTACACTTAAATTCTAAAGCTACAACAATGAAACACACTTTTTGATTTTCATACATCGGCGCTGGAAAGCGGAAATGTGGTAACTACGCGATAGTTGCACAGATACACTCCAAAAACAATAATACCCTACTTCTTGGCTATCGGGTAAAAAATATTTCCTTTATTTTGGGTTGCCGTAATCAGTTAAAAACCTACGCCAACACAGTATAATTTTATAATTCTGTTTTCACATAAATGAATTGTCTTTTCCCAATTTATTTATTATTGTACCACTGTAAAACTCAATTGTACCTGGGTGAAGCTGGGCCGGTTCGCTAGGCACAATAGTACACAGTGCAGTTTAACAATTACTTTCTTTTCAGTGTAGAAGAGTTACTTATTGATACATTTTGTATTTTTTTCTCCGTTTAAAAGTAAGCTCAATTGTTCTGCTGTAGATCTACGCAACTCGTTTCTTCCCACTGGCATAGAGCGTACTTGACACGACCATCCTGTTTGTTGTCGGTGGCGATGTCTATGTTATGGATTTGATGACTATAGCTTCAGTGGACGGTAAATGGTGATCGACTATGCCTATAAGTGGGCTTAGGGTGTGATTGACTCTGCAACCCAGTTTATCGTCGGGGGAGATGACTCCGTTATGAATTTCGTGATTATATCTTAAACAGTTCAGAAATTACAAGCAATTATGCCTATAAGTGGGTTTAGGTATGCTAAACCATGCGGCCCTGTTCGTTGTCGGAGGTGATATCTATGTTGTGAATTTGGAGGCTGCATCTTAAACGGTTCGGAAATTACAGCCAACTATGCTTATAGGTGGGCTTAGGGCATACTTGACACTGCGGCCCTTTTCGTTGTCGAGGGTGATGCCTATGTTATGAATTTGGTGGCGATACCTTAAACAGTTCGGAAATTACGGTCATCTATGCTTATAGGGGGACTAAGGGCATACTTGACCCTGCGGTTGTTTTCGTTGTCGGGGTCATACCTATGGGATGAATTTGGTTGTTGTATCTTAAACAGTTCTGAAATTACAGGTAACTATGCTGATAAGTAGACTTCGGGTATACTTACCTTTCGGTACTTTCCTTTGTCGGGGTGATACCTGTTATGAATTTGGTTGTTGATTTTTTCTGAACAGTTAGGTAATTACAGCTTATTATGCTTATAAGTGGGCTTAGCACGTACTTGACGCACGCACGGTGCGACTCTAGGCTGGAGTGTGTGGGCAGGCTTCGCTCCGTATCGCGCAGGTGGAATGACAGAGCTTGAGACCCGTCGCCACCAGGATGCCAGGTGAAAGGATACCAGAAGTAATATGAGAAAACCAAGGTGGTAGTGGACGACAGTGATGAGGCAACATCCAGGATAGTGGGCTCGGAAGGTATGAGAGAGGAAACGGTGAAAATAAAGAGTCCGAAAGGAATATGAGAAAACCCTCCAAGGGATAGTACGGACAAGAGAGAGAGACAGGAACAAATGAGGCATCATGAGAATAAAAAAAGAAGAGTGAAAATAAAGGAGACCAGAAGGAATATGAGAAAACCTCAAGGGATAGAGCAGGCGAGAGAGAACCGGCGTAGGGAAGAGAGACTGGAAGGAATGAGAGAAGTTGCATGACAGGGTAATGAACTCGATCATTCTTCAGACAAGATTCATAATGCTGACATGGAATGACAGAGTGTGAATGATAGGGCCACTCCTCCACTCCTCTCTCCCAAAAAGAGTTACGAAGCCACAATTGGGTGTCATGCTATTTTTGGACCGAGTGACTTATAAAAATTTTGGTAAGGGAAACTTCTGCGGGAAATTTGTCTGGTTTTAAGGGGAATTCGGGAAATTTTTAACTTTTTGAGGGAAAAAGGGAAAAATGCCACCGTTGATGAGGAATGACAGAGCAGGAGGTTGCCACGTGACGTCATCCAAGATGACCGCTGTGGTTCCCCGGCTCCCCAGCCAGCAGCCATTTGATGCAGAACTCTCTATTTTTAACTACTAACAATCATCAGTTTTAAAAACTCGCAATCATTTGTCAGTCACTATGCCATGATTAAACATGTTTCGAGTTCTGAATGTACTTTTATGTGTCGCTCCTAATCGGCAAGTGTGTAAATTTATGCGAATTAAAATTGTTGATATATGGGTAGTTATTATGTGTAGCTGCGAAGTTGTGATCCAATAGTGGGTTGAAGGTTTATACTAGACCTCTGCTGCAACCTTCTATCCTAGATCAATCTCACCAACATTTTATTAAAATTTATACCCATCATGAGTGATTCACCTATAATTTAATAAGATGACCATTTGTAATTCACATAACATTTTAGTGGGAATGATTTTTCTGAGATATCTGTGATCGAAAAATAACAACGGAAATAACATTTTGAAGAATGTTTATTATTACTAAATGAGCTTTTTTTTTTTTTTTACTTCATTTCGAGTTNTTTTTTTTTTTTTTTTTTTTTGTGTTTATATCTTACAGTTTTCATGATCCTATTCTTAACCACCGAAATTAAGAGGAATTGACTGCACGTTGTTAAGGTAACATAATGACTAAAGATTGAATGGAAAAAAAATAACATTTTGAGGGTTTGCAATGCCTAAGAACTGTCTAAAATATGTTTTTAAATAGATATAGCCTCCTACTTATGAACCCGACAGCTGAGTGATTAAGAAGAGGGAATTGTATTGTACTCCAAAATAGTTTAAACTTTTTAAATGAAAAAAAAAAACACTTTAAAATAGATCCTAAATTAAAAGTTATTTATGCTGTCGTTTAGAGCATAGTTTTCGCCTGTGCCCGCGAAGTTACTGTTGGAAGTATTGGCAAGAAGCACATGCATATGTCTAATACATATTGTGCGAATGAATTAACATAGTTTTTTTTCTTAACTTGTTTCAAAGCCCACATTGCTGATTTAATGCAAACATTCTTTGCGAAATGGGCTGTTATTATCATGAGACAATTTAAGCAAAAACCGATAGATTTTTTTTTTTTTCGAAAAAGGCGGTTACTTTTTTTTAAAGAGAGTATTAAAGCCGATGTGTTTCCAATTGCTTAAGAGTCGGTGGAATTCATTTCACTTTCGTATACTGACAATGTTAAATTTATAGACTAATTCGAAAAGAACTTATAAGCTCTTTTGAAATAAAGTTTTCTGTACGCAAAAGAAACGAAGAAACTTTGTAATAATATTTTTAAAAAAAATCTTAACTTTAACTTAAAATATAAATTTTTGCCGACGATAACATGCTGTTTTTTTTGCACAGGCATGTTTTCTAAAAGAAATATATATATATATATATATAATATACATATACACGTTTACCATATTAAACGAGACTAAATGTTTTTATAAAGTAGAGTAAATAATTTTATTCGTTACTGAATACTGCATTTACCATTATCTTAATGGTGATACGTTTAATAAAATTGAAGAAAGTTCTTCGAATGATATATGATGTAAGTAAAGCGTAGCGACTCGTATCGAATGCGGAAAGTTAGGTGTTGTATATTTACACATAAATTCCCCGTAAGGCTAGGAAAAAAAAGTGGGGAAACGTCATATGCATTTATTAACATTTTGTCTCATAACTTGTTCCAGTTAATTGCTCAAAACTTCATTTATAATTAAATATACAGAACGTTCATGAGCAACGATAGTGACTTACCACATCGCCATTCTATATACGACCATTTCATTTTGGAGAATTACAGATTTACTGCGCACTTTCCCAGCCGTTGGAAAATACATCATCACCTGTTTTTTTTTTTTTCATAATTAAATTTTGTTTTGTTTTACAGGCAAATTATAGCAAAGATAACAAAAAAAAAAAAAAAAAAAAAAAAATCGAGCCTGTAATTTTTGCATGATTACATATGAAAATCTCAATCTTATTGTTTATGCGACACACAAATAACTAAAACTAAATCTCGCAGAAACGTAATTATTTTTATTTTTTTTATTGCAACGATCACGAGTATTTTTTCCTTCCCTCCACCCCTGCTCTAGTCGTTGAGTGTAAGGTAATTTTTAACCTATGTTTGATTTGTGACTTCCCCTTTTTCTTTCCCTCGCTACACACACGTCCAGTAAATTTTTTAAAAATTTTTGTTTAGTAAATTTTAAATGTATGTTCTAGAAACAGTAAAATTATCTGATATCACTTGTCGAGCTGTGTTCGGCACATTTTTATTGATATTATATATATAGCTAGTCGGGGACCTTGTGGCGTTTATCGGCGCGGGCTAGCATATTTGCCGCGAGATGTCATGTCGCTGAGCTGAGTATGTGCACGCGACTGTCGGCATGCGCACGACGCCACGCGAGCGAAACGTGGCACGTGCGTGTGGCGATGCCGTAGAGAGACTCGAGCCTAGGCGAGGCAGCACACTACAGGCGCGTGCCCGCTCTGCGGCGCTGGCAG
This sequence comes from Clitarchus hookeri, assembly GCA_002778355.1. Classification (NCBI taxonomy): domain Eukaryota; kingdom Metazoa; phylum Arthropoda; class Insecta; order Phasmatodea; family Phasmatidae; genus Clitarchus; species Clitarchus hookeri. The sequence goes on along the minus strand of NQII01002647.1, from coordinate 22,247 downwards.
GTCGCCAAGGCGACGGCCCGGCAGTCACGATGATGCCGTTGGCGGCGCGGGGTCACCACTCGTTAAGGAAACCTTGGGGCGGAAGGGGGGGAAGTGCTGCGAAGGGGGAGGAGGCAGCGCGAAGGTGATAAAGCNGAGGCAGCACACTACAGGCGCGTGCCCGCTCTGCGGCGCTGGCAGGTCGCCAAGGCGACGGCCCGGCAGTCACGATGATGCCGTTGGCGGCGCGGGGTCACCACTCGTTAAGGAAACCTTGGGGCGGAAGGGGGGGAAGTGCTGCGAAGGGGGAGGAGGCAGCGCGAAGGTGATAAAGCAGGATTGCCTGCAGCTTGCTCGCGGGAGAGGCGGGAGAGAACGACAGTGTCGCTACTTACCTACACACCTGCTCGATATTCCCACGGTCCGCGCTCGGCCGTCCTCGGCGCCGTTCGGCTGTCCTCGGCCGCCCGCGCCCCTGCCCCCCCTTCGTCTTTTACATCCCATCATCACAGAGTCCTTACATACACGAATTTCTTTTACCAGATTCCTTCCTCCCCCGGTGGGACAGCTGCCGCCTGCCTGCCACTCCCTCAGCTGCGAACCGCAACGTCTGGTTGATGGTAGGGGGAAACATTCTTTTGGGGCGGGAAGAAAGAAGTTCTGTATTCGCTGACCGTTGATCTGAGTGCCTCCGCCACATCTTACCTATTCATCCACTTCTCTTTATGTCAAGATTTCGAGGGCACAGTTACAACGGTCTTGGGATCGGAAAGGCACGAATCGCAATGCTGCCAAGTGACAGTGCGTAGCAAAGATTGGAAATTGGATGGTGGTTCATGTTTTCATTAAAATCCACTTACTTTGTCCCATTACTACCATGATTACCATATTTACAAATTATCAGNACTTTTTATTCGACGTCAAGATATGGAACTAATTTCCATCCTTCGTTACTAACTTTATTGTCGAATGTCACTCAGGGCGCACGTTTAAATATGTACAGTCATGAGCGGTGGCTTTCTCCTAAGGTTGATTTAAAAAGTGCTCACTTCTTCGTNGCTATAGGCTGTTCACGGTAAATGAGCACTTTTGAAAGCCCTGCTAAAGATCTACTTGTATGCACGTTGTATCTTCTTCTGCCCTATGTAAAATTAACACTACCACGGGCCTCATTGTTTTATTAATACGTCGGTCAAGTGAATCTGTGAAATTATTAGAAAAGTAAATATTTTACAAATCTACTCACTTTTACACTGCAATGCATTAAATAAACAGAAAGTGAAAAATATAATTTAAGTTATCGCAAATTTTTACCTGACACTTTTTATTCGACGTCAAGATATGGAACTAATTTCCATCCTTCGTTACTAACTTTATTGTCGAATGTCACTCAGGACGCACGTTTAAATATGTACAGTCATGAGCGGTGGCTTTCTCCTAAGGTTGATTTAAAAAGTGCTCACTTCTTCGTGAACAGCATTTACCTACGATGTTTACACTTCTACGAAAGGCCTCTGTAAAATTCGTTTCATCAGTATTCACTTTGGCTAATCAGCATGATACGGCAAGTCAACTGTACAGGATCACAGAGAAACTTGATACAAATATTTTGTGGGTAATTCGACAGGATATTTTTTATGTAAAGCTTTAGATCCGCGCCTGACAAAATATTATGTATAAAAGCCATAAAATGTGAGTACAGCATTTTGTTTATGTAAACATCAATTTTAAAGTAAATTACCTACGAAGATGACGAATTGGAAAGTTGATTTATAGGTGGAGATAGCTTCATTGTCATTGTATAGTTCTCTCTCTGTTCAACAGGGAATATCAAAATACTGTCACTTTGAGGTGATACCTTCACCTCTTACTGTCATCCGTGTTGAAACAGTTGCAGCTATGTTTGACGCAATGCGACACGTATATCATGTGGTGCTCGCCTGTTAGTACTACTGACGACTAAATTTTCAGTGATTGATTGTTTGATTGTCAATATTTGTTATTGCACAATGAATAGATATCACATTAACATACAGCCTCAACTTGGAACAGCAAACAAAAAAACCAGCATTCCAGTGTAAATTACACTCTTCTGCACAAAATGTGAAAATGAAGGAGAATCAATGGGAAAACTGAAACAAACGAGAAAACTATGAGTAAAACGCAGGTGGGGGAAATAAACAAAACATCAGACATGAAAGAAAATCTAAGCCTGCAAGAAATGGAACACAAACAGCGATGTTGAATTAAGGAAAAGGAAATACGAAAATGAGATTGAAAACAAAGGAAGGGAAGAAAACAAAATATGCGTGTGTAATTGAAATTTGCAGGTATGAGGTTCTGCACAACCACAGGTATAATGTTGTAAGTGAAGAAGAAAAGAAAACAATAAATCCACAGTGAAAATTCACTGTGAAATCAGGGAATAGTAAATAAAAAAGAAAACGAGAAAAACGGAAAAGGAAGTGCAATTATGAAAATAGCAGAAAAGTATAGAGGGGCGAAACGGAGTTTTCTATAGCAGCGGCGCGGCCCGAGACGAGCAAGCGCCGTGATTGGCCGAACTATGAGCCAACCACGACCAGGGGAACATGCAGTGTCGGAAGAACAGAAATACGATGGTGCTGAAATGAAAAAAATTCTAAGAAAGACAAACAAAAACAAGTGAAACGGAAAAATAATTACTAATAATTAAGAAGAACAGACCCGATTAACAAACAGAAAAGGAAACGAAGGCAACTAAGGCCACCACCAGGAGAGGTGAAAACGGGAACAGTGACCAGGAACGGGGAATAAAACCGGATATCTGAATTGAAAAGGGACAAAAATATAATAAATTAGCAACGAAAAACACACCAATCAGAGACTTCCGACCACGTAAAACTAAAAACTTACTATTTCCAGCTTGTTTTTCAAGCTCTATTCTACAACTTGCGGCTTGTTCAAGGAAGTTAAGCATATAACTTGTAAACATAATTGGAACTACAAATTAAGCGCCTTCAGCGTGATTATGCAAACAAAATCGTTTGAAAACCAACATTTCTTGCCCACGTTAAGGCGCCCGTCAGAGTAGCATTCATGCATGAATAATACGTAATTACTAACATTCACTACCTAAAAAGTAACCACAAAGCTTAAAAAATGTTAATTTAAAGTCAACAGCACCTTCCAGTCACGTGTAACAAGTACCAGTTACCTGCAGTAACAATTTAAGAGAAAATTATATTCAACCATTCACCCACACTTATTACAATTAAATGTTAATATGACCTCTCAACCCTTGTTTTAAGTGCATTAATACGAACATTAAAAATAACAATTAGTCCAGTTTACATAATTAAACTTAAACTGCAGTATTATTATATATTCCATTCTACACACAATTGAAAGTGATTCTGAGGATCTTCATCCACTACTCCAATTCTCCTATAATGGTTATCTACATATTTCTAGGACGGATATGTTGACACAGTCACACCTGTGCTACTTCCGATTAGGCGTGTATGTATTGTGATGAGTGATAAGTGAGAGATAAATTGGACCTATAACAACTACCAATCGCGTTACAGTATTGAATGCAGGTGATTAATGGAATGGGAATTCTTGATGTATTTATTTTAAAATAAAACTTTATTCGATGGACATCATTTGCATTTTTTTACTTTGCATAATCACTATATATAATATATATGAACTCACGCATCGTTACCCTCATAACAAAACCCCGTAACTCAATTTTTGGATATTTGTAGGTTTTTGTGCCATTGTAAAAAAAAAAAAAATCAACTGATCGACTACGAAAATCTCGTATCTCCAAGAATGTTTAGAAATAATGTACAGTATGAACCAGAAATCTGTTAACATAAAGAACTTGGGAGGTTATTGAATATGCTCGATATGGCTTCCAGCCTGTATAGTGCGCATGTGCAGACGTCGTTCCCTTTCACTGAGGACATGTAGGACTTGCATGCTGAACGCTGGAGCAGGTATCGATAGTTATCTCCCCCTTAGATAATCTTTATCCCGTACTTCGAATCAAATGTCGCCGGCCAGTGGTGAAAACCCAAGGTACTCAAGTCTGGTGACCGGGCCGGCCAGAACTTAACTTACCCCGAGTTCAACTGTTACCTATCGAGTGCTTCTGTGTAGACTCTTGACGACCGCTGCCGCTATCATTGTGGAATTAACTTCATCGATCGCCGTCTGCGGCCGCCCGCTTCATCTCTTGTCATCAACACGACCTGTCTTTCTGGAATTTGCGATGTTTTCGCAACTGCGCTGCGTGTGATAGCTGCCCGGGAGGAGTGTCTGCGGTCAAATTCGTTCGTTATTCGTCTGTAACTGCCAGTACCGACGTGCAGGACGATGGAGATTAGCCCCTCCTTCGTTAATGCCATCGTAGGTTAACATACACATGTACATACAGAAAAATATTTTACCCTACGTTTTCTAACTTTTAAATCATGCTGAACAAACAAAAACAGGAAAACTCGTAACTCCATCATGAGGTTTCAGAGAGCGAGAAACTCGTACAACCACTTCTCATTTTTAATTCAAAATTATTTTCAAATATTCGTTAATGAGCGCACCTATCTAAATTATTAATAACAATTTTGTTTTGAACAAAAAAAAAATATCTTCGAAGTCAAAGTATTTATGTTTTTCGCTTTTCCTGTAAAATATCAGTTTTTTGAGCTACGAAGTTTTCTCATGAGGGTAACGATATGTTACATGACACCACATGTGTTGAACAGGCGGCGGAGCAAATAGATTGGTAAGGCCCTAATAATAAAATTATTTCTGTTCAAAATTCTAGCACGAATTTTTCACAATTTTATTTCAGAAAAGATTGGTAGGGAACGTGCAAATAAAGCACAGAATTAAACAGAAGAAAGTTAAGTATTTTTTTGCAGCGTGGTATGTAACGTGAGCCGCTAACGCGATTGCTTCAAACGACTAAATAAGCTGTGGAGGCCTACGCACATAAAAACTTCACATAAGTTCACCTCGCCTTGGATTGCGGTTTGTAGATGAGGGTCGTGGACATGGCTTACATTTGGTGCGATGGGACACGCTCAACTGACCATCTCGCTGCTGTTGCCTGCATGAGTGCTGGGCGGCAAATGGCGCGTGTCGCTTCGAAGCCTCGCTTGCTGCCCCTTCCCCCCTGTGCGTCTCCATTACAACACGACGTCGGCCAGCCATGACGCAACAAAGGGGGCGTTTCCGCTCCGGGATCGTCGGAAAATGTTCCAGAAGACAACAATTTTTTATAATATAAAAGGCTTGTGTTTTCCCCTGTTCGGAGAGACAGGCCAGGGACTTTATTAGGGAAGGAACGGTTGTTCCTCTGTTTAAAAAAAAAGCGTGGAAAAAAAGGGGAGGGGGTTGCTTTGTGTCATTATTAAAAGATATGTTATTTTCATTTTGTATTATTTAGTATAAAACAAACTACATATAATATATATATTTAAATGTCTTTCTGGGGAAATTAAAATCATAGGATTTTATTAAAACTTTTAAATATATATTGTAATCCCATACATATGGAATTAATATTTTTGTACTTCAGAAAAAGGGGAAAATATATTTTTTTTTACTACGCTTTCTTTTACTTTGCAAACCCACACTAAGCTTTATGATACCCTTTGATGACACATTAACGGGGGTCTCTATTCCTTGAAAATCGAACATCTTCCTGAGGAANGTCTCTATTCCTTGAAAATCGAACATCTTCCTGAGGAAACACAGACGGAGTGCTGTTTGCATGTGTCAGTAGAAACCGTCACAATGCCTCCTTAGTTTGTGATCATAATGAATTTCCTGACCCAGAATATATACNGCATGTGTCAGTAGAAACCGTCACAATGCCTCCTTAGTTTGTGATCATAATGAATTTCCTGACCCAGAATATATACTACTGCGCTCGTTCCAGTGGCTCTATCGGATACACGTACAGTACTATGTGGTGAAATCTGTACATGCCCTGGATTCTCAATAAGTTTTTTCGTTAGTTTCTCATCAGTGGAAAAGAATAGATCCCACGTTAAGTTCGTTTACCAAAAAAATCAATTAAAATGTTAAAAAATGGCTTTGTGAGACCGCAAATAATTATGTAGTCTATAATAATAAATATTTAGGAGAGAACTATCAAAAATGCTTAAACAATATATTTATTTTAATTCTTCAATTCAATTATTTTTTCAAACTGGTATTCAGAATATTTCGGCTTAATTTGCTTTGTATTAGAAACCATATTGATTTATATTTTAAGTGTTACCTGGTTATCTGTACAAACGGCAAGCTTGTATACAAGATTAACACTCCCTCCCCCTGCTGCCAGATACTAATATTGCAACTGTTCACCATTGTAGCCTTATAGTGTCATGTTATTTGTGGTAAAGAAAAGCATGGTCCCAGACAGTGGCGTAACTAGAAATTTCTCAAGGAAGGAGTTACACGGACCGAAGCGAAGCGAGGGAGGTTAATTGGTGTTAGCAGTGCTGACGCATGTGTTAATTAGGACAGATACTAAGACAAAAATTACTTCACATTATAACAAAATGCGTCACATTTTAAAGCAATAATTTTTTTATAAAATTTTAAGGCTTATTAAAAGTTTGTGATACTAATTTTTGACAACATTAATGGCAAAAAAGGGGGATTACAACCCCTATATCCCTCCCCTTTGGCAACGACTTCTGAGCCCAGAAGTGTATTTGCGCAACGTCGTTAGCACAACGAGTGTGTGCGCGTCTTTGTAATAAACAAGTTGGCATACGTTCGTTTGCTCGAACTGCAAAGTGTTACTGTTGTAAAGTAAGCTGGAAGAAGACTATTGACGTCGCTACACACACAGCTCCCGAAAGTTGTTTTTATTGGTTGCTATACTTTCCGTCGCCACCTTACCCATTCACCACGCAGCATCACAGACCCTCACTTACTGCATTAGTGAATGTAGATTAATGGCCGGCTGTTTTCAACATCGTTGCAGAATAAAGTGGTTTGCCAGTAAAAGGTGGTCTGTAACAGTGGGAAATTAGCAGCTGNCTGTTTTCAACATCGTTGCAGAATAAAGTGGTTTGCCAGTAAAAGGTGGTCTGTAACAGTGGGAAATTAGCAGCTGCCGTATTAAAATGCTGTAGATGTTATTTCTGCACTAAGGTAACTGAGCTTTACACTCAGGATATCCTTTGCCATACAACATATAAATTTTTTTGAATGTGTCAAGTAGTAGTTAGAAATGGGGCATTCAGTAATAGGGCGTGGGGCGTGGGGNCTGTTTTCAACATCGTTGCAGAATAAAGTGGTTTGCCAGTAAAAGGTGGTCTGTAACAGTGGGAAATTAGCAGCTGTCGTATTAAAATGCAGTAGATGTTCTTTCGGCACTAAGGTAACTGAGCTTTACACTCAGAATATCCTTTACCATACGACATATAAATTTTTTTGAATGTGTCAAGTAGTAGTTAGAAATGGGGCATTCAGTAATAGGGCGTGGGGCGTGGGGCGTGGGGACAAGGAACGAGTTTTC
>NQII01002647.1:0-14542 GCA_002778355.1 Clitarchus hookeri | reverse complement strand
ATAGACATCGCCCCCGACAACGAAAATTATCACATAGTCATTTATGCCCTATGCATACTTATAAGCATAGTTGGTTGTAATTGCCAACCCGTTTGAGATACAGTCGCCAAATTCGTAACATAGACATCTCTCCCGACAACGAAAATGACCACATGCTCATTTAAGCCCAATGCAAAATTATACGCATAGTTGACAGTAATTCCCGAACTGTTTAAGATAGTCACCAAATTCACAACATAGGCATCACTTCCGATAGCGAAAATGACTACATGTGCATTTATGTCTTATGTGAACTTAAAAGCATAGTTGTCCATAATTTCCGAGCCATTTAAGATGCAGTCATCGAATTCGAAACATTTACTTCACCCCCGACAACGAAAATGATCGCAGAGTCATTTATGTCCTATGCGAACTTATATGGTTGACTATAATTTCCGAACTGTTTAATTTACAGCAGTCAAATTCGTAACATACGCATCACCTCTGACAACGAAAATTATAACAGAGTAACTTATCCCCTATGCGTACTTACAAGCATAGTTGAACGTAATTTCCGACCTGTTGAAGGTACAGCTATCAAATTCATAATATATGTATCACCCCCGATAACTAAAATGACTGCATGGTCATTTACATCCTAAGCATAGTTGAACGTAAGTTCCGAAACATTTAAGATACAGTTACCAAAATCGTAACATATACATTTCCTACTCATAAAATAGGTATCTTTCCCGACAACGAAAACTATCACTTAGTCATTTATGATCTATACGTACTTATAAGCATAGTTGACTGTAATTGCAGACCTGTTTAAGATACAGTCGTCAAATTCATAACATTGACATCACTCCCGACATCTCAAAATGGGCACATCTGTGATTGGCTATGCGAGGCTCTCGAAAGGGTCCTGTCACTAACACGCCAGCACCAGCCATATTGGCTGAAGCCAGCATACGCATTGGCTCGGACTGGCTATATATTTCCTTCACCAGATTGCCAATCCTCGCGACTTCTTCCATACACCGACGCGATGCATCTTCCCCAGTGTAGAATTTCTTGTCAGTGGAGAGGCTGGTCGTCTTGGAGGCCAGTACTACGTTGTTATCCACCTTTATGTTGATGTCATAGCTGTAGGACTCGTGCTTCTGGTACCTATAGGCGTAGGAAGTGTCCGGGTTTGGCTGGCATGTCCGGACTGGCACCAGAATTGCCTCAAAGTCCACATACACGACTGTAGGTACCTTATCACCATTGTGGCAATTCTGGAACTTGAGCACAGGAGGCTTACTGTTCTTCTCCGGCTGTGGCATGTCAGTACGGACAGGTGCATGTTCATTGCAGTACCTCCTGTGCTCAACCAGCGTCTTAGCACCTGTCAGCTCCTCCACTCGTGGNGGACAGGTGCATGTTCATTGCAGTACCTCCTGTGCTCAACCAGCGTCTTAGCACCTGTCAGCTCCTCCACTCGTGGTTGATTGTCATATCTCTTGAGACAGTGTTTACATATATGAACATTGTCAGTGTGCGATGTCACCTGGGAGTGTACCAGGCGGGCGAAATTGGCTAAAGTAGTAGGTCGAAGTGCTGGGCCAGTTCTTTCTTCGACACTCATATTGGCATCACCTTCGTATTTTCGTCGAGTGCATAGACGTTCACACTGACCCCAGGATTGGTCCTCTCGAACAATGATATTTGTCGTAGAAGGGTGGGGAACTCTAGTCCACTTAAGTTGAAGCACTTCTTCAGTTCGATGTATCACTTGTTGATGTGCTCAGGATTCGAACCCTCTAGATATGCATGACAGGATCGCTCATTTAAAGCACTGCTGGTCCTGGTTTTACGTGTTAATAATTGTCTTCTTGTCTTTGATTTGTGCANCAGGATCGCTCATTTAAAGCACTGCTGGTCCTGGTTTTACGTGTTAATAATTGTCTTCTTGTCTTTGATTTGTGCAAGCAGGGCGATCCGGGTAGTTCCAAGCGATTACTTGTGGTAAATCTTCCCTGCTGGCGCTCGGGGCTAAGCGGTTGGACATTTCACTACTTTCCCAAAATAATACACAGCATTATGCATTATACACAACCTCTACATGTCCAACAATACGAAAATTTCCCATAGTCCCANCAGGATCGCTCATTTAAAGCACTGCTGGTCCTGGTTTTACGTGTTAATAATTGTCTTCTTGTCTTTGATTTGTGCAGGCAGGGCGATCCGGGTAGTTCCAAGCGATTACTTGTGGTAAATATTCCCTGCTGGCGCTCGGGGCTAAGCGGTTGGACATTTCACAATTTTCTCAAAATAATACACAGCATTATGCATTATACACAACCTCTACATGTCCAACAATACGAAAATTTCCCATAGTCCCAAGCAATTTCCTATACATCCATATTTCATCACCTAACTCAAACTTGATCTTCTTTCGAGAATACAATACAGGAGACGAATAAAAACTGAAAATTGGTAATAAACAGTTTCATGTAATGGTAAAGTCTTCCGACATATAACATCACGGAGATCGAATGCAGTCAAATCAGTGAAAGAAGGATTCGGAGCATTGTGATGCTTACGGAAANAAAATTGGTAATAAACAGTTTCATGTAATGGTAAAGTCTTCCAACATATAACATCACGGAGATCGAATGCAGTCAAATCAGTGAAAGAAGGATTCGGAGCATTGTGATGCTTACGGAAAAAACAAATTTCCAAAATACCATTTCCTGGTTTAGCTGTTATACCTTGTAGTCCAAAACGGAACAGATAGGACAGAAGAACATAACTCTCTTCAACACTGACGACCTTGCGACACCAACTTGTGTCATACTTGCCAACATCGTAATTAACGCTAATAATATTACGATACACCTTGCTTGGATAATAATGTCTTCTTCATTGATGATGTCCTCGTTGCATGTTGGACGTTTTTCCTAACGTTAAGAGAGGTCAAGGTTGGGCTATGCAACATCCTCACACACACACACACACACACATATATATACACACACTACATTGAATTAATTAGTCCCTATAGAATATAAAGAACGGTTAGAGAGTATAAATGTACTTGTCACTATGCTGCCGTCTACATGTGCTATGCAGATACCTTTAATAATGAAACCACGCTGTGACATGCATCCCTGAACGTTCGCGAACTTAGTGATGGTTGAATGATGAATGAACTATAGGTGCGAACTACGTTAGTATTTTAACTACCCTGTCGCGCACATTGTACGTGACCAGTCAGTCGTGAATTATTAAATCGTAGGCCTGAGTGAATTCTGGGAAATTCTCCGAGGTGGTCATTTCAATCCTGCAGTCGACTACGCACATTTTTATTCTATTGTTCTATTTACTAACGTCAAACACAAGCACGGGAGCAGTGTTCATGAACTCGTTCCGTTCAAGCATAGGTGACTGCGTTTGTCCATAGTAGGATCTCTGAATCTCGGCATACATTTTACACAGTACCATATACATACCATTTGCAAAATCTATGATTAAATCTTTATATGGATAGACTTGGAGTTTAGGAAAATTTTAACGTTCTTAATTTTACATGATCAAATTTCGAACAGTCCATATTGACAACATTCTGTTTACCTGTCTGAAACGCAACTATTATATAGCATGGTTTCTCGCTCGTAAATATAGTCTTGTCATTCCAATTTACGCTCACGGAGCATGCCTGCCTTTGTTAGCGTTCCTCTGAACCTCAAATATCAATTATATGGGACGGTGTTTATATATCTTGGTTTTGTACCGGGATCCGAACCTCGGACGAGGGTATGTAAGGACCTGGCAGATAGGGGATGTACGTGTGTATTTCCGCCTTGGTGATCGCATCTTCGAATCTCGCTGGATTGTACACGTTTTAATATTTCCATGTCCATACTTGCCGTTGACCGACAGATCCAATCTTATAAGGAAACAAACATTTTCAGTTGTTAGCGCTCTGGGTGCTCGCCTCGTACTGACTTCCGGTTTGGTACGGTAAACTGCTTTTATTACCTTCGTACACGTTCGCTTAAATTTCAGAACCATCTTTCCTCAAATGTTTGTGCACCATTATTTCATCGCCTCGGAAATTAATCAAACGACTATCTTAGTCTACTATAGAGAAAACCACTTCCTGTATGCTCTCCCCCATGACCGGAACGTAAATGGGCGTCTTTGGTACCTCCACCAGCTTAAAGCATGGTGGGACCATCGAAGAAAATTCGTGTAGTGTTTGGCTAGGCTTGCCGTTGAGGTACGATCCAGAAACCAAATAACAGTTATTCTTATAACATTAACGGTGAAGATGTTTATCGGCAGGGTCGAGTCATGTGTTTTATTAACTTCGTACTTTATGTTCTCAAAACCCAGCATGGCCCAAGTGTAATGGTATGCGTGAAGTCTATCTGTAGAGTACAATACATCTCGCTGTGTAGTATATGTGCATTACCTCGCAGCAACATTGTCACTTACGGCCCCAGTGCATGCTTAAGGTACTCGCCTATGTCTTTAATCTCATATGAATCTGTGGGTATAGCACCTCTCCTCTCTTACCATCCTTGACATAGCGAAACATGCAATTATATTTTTATGTTCGTTACAGTGAATTAAGTTTGATAACCTATCACCACAATGGACCACGCACCATCCAGGTTGAGTGAGGGAATGTAATTCTGAGATATTGCCTGACACGATCAGGGTTACAGACATGACTGACGCTTANGTCCAGGTTGAGTGAGGGAATGTAATTCTGAGATATTGCCTGACACGATCAGGGTTACAGACATGACTGACGCTTACATGTAGTGTATCCTCATTAAGTATATCTACCTCGAAAGGAAGCGCAGAAATAAGTGTCCACAGTTCCATTCTCGAGACAGTTGCTCTGCCTCATAGTTGTAATGTAATCTCGCCCCTCTCAAATACGTTTTCAGTTCGGGAGGGGCCCTTAAATTGCCATAGCTGTCAAAGTATTCTACCATATTGCCACACTTTTTATATGCAGTCCAATGCATTTCCNGGCCCTTAAATTGCCATAGCTGTCAAAGTATTCTACCATATTGCCACACTTTTTATATGCAGTCCAATGCATTTCCAGCCTGTGGCTGGTATCTAGGTTTATTATGCCACGCTCAACCTGCTTCGCGCGGTACAGTAGGCGGTCTAGCATGATCACACCTTGGAAATTATCAATTTTTAATTTGTGAGTAAACTTTCGTATGTCTATGTTGGTGAGTGTAAGGCTGAGCAGGGACCTTAAGATCGCCTCTTTCGCCCGACTCTCCGTCGTTTTCGCTTCCTCGNATTGGTGAGTGTAAGGCTGAGCAGGGACCTTAAGATCGCCTCTTTCGCCCGACTCTCCGTCGTTTTCGCTTCCTCGCCCTGACTCCTATGCGGTAGGGTCAAAGTTATAGTCCGCTGCCGTTTTTAAACCTCTAACAAGCACTTCCATATTCCTATTATGTCTCATCGCCTCCGATAATTGCTTGTTTTCCTCCTTTGCCATGTTCACTGCTCTTTCAATGCCACTTGCACCTCCGATAAGACTACCAAGAATGCCCAATGTTGGCAAGTTGAATAGTAAGATACCTCCTCGCTTCCCCATTGCTAATTTGCATAGTTTCCTACTCCCAATATTTTTCTTCTTCTTCCTTCCAAACCTCTAGCCCATTCCTCTCTTGACTTTGGTTTTCATAATCTTGGACACACCTCAAGCAGCTAAACGTTCACCAAGTTTGAACTTGAGCTATCTAACTCTAGACTTGGCTTTATCCGCAAGAACGGTGTTGGCCATGTGCCCATCTTGCAACTTGCTACTGGTTGTGTAGGCAATATCGAGTTGCTTGAACGCTTCATCAAATGAACTGACAGGGACATCACCTCGCTTCAATCTTCGTGCTAGTCGCATACTGGGGCTGCAATATTTATACCAGGAATGTGCACTTCGAAAGAAAGTTGTTGATCAATGTGTTCACCATTCCATGCCCCCTCTTGATCTTACTCTCACAGCGCATTACAGCACACTAACACATATCTTTATCGCTACTTCTACTATATGTTTTGTGGACGACCACATCACCCGACCTTGAACTTGGTCTTTCATGTCTGATGACTGATATAAGTATTTTGGTTTAACCTTTTATGTATCAGTTCAATGGAGATTAGGCCATATACCACCATGCTTCCTGTTCGCATCACTGTCGCCGATGATGAAACTAATGCTTGTGGATCACATCTTTGGAAGCTACCACCATGCTGGCTATCGTAACAGGACCGAGCAACTGTAGAAAGACATGTGTTCTTCTCAGCCTTTTGGAGGAACCCAATGGTCTTCGGTTCGAGAATGTTTACCTATACTCGAAATCTCTACAACAGGAAAAGTATCTATATCTAGCACAAATACTACAGATAATCTTCGATATTTTCTATTTAGCGACAATGACGAAGTTTTTTTGCCAAGTGATGCTCTACCAAACTCTGTGTTTGTTTCCGATGATGAGGCATGTGAGAAACAGTCAACCATGCAGCAGTATTTCAACATGGAACGTCATGTGGTGGTGCATTCGATTTACCTAGTCAAACTTATTCACATTGGCCTAAGCAATTCTGAGCGATAATGCTAATTTCCTCGTTCTATGTCGCATGGGTGATCGAAGTTTGTGCCATGTCTACTCCGATCACGTTAATACCGATATGATGTTCTACAGATTTAAAGACATGTACTAGTGTTGTTGGTGCGAACCTCACGGTTTCCTTGTGATAGTAAAGGATTTCCTGTATCATAAGGGAAGATACTGAAGGGGATTTTATCAGTTCATTATCTACCATCAGTGAACGATGAGCTAAGCCATATCCAAGAACGGCCATAGTGGTCTGAAACATGCGATGGACAGCTGTAATACATTTACTAGCGATGGAAACTGCAGTTTCGGAGGGAAAAGAGTCAAGAATCTCGGAGAGCCGGAACATGATGGCGATGCGACCAATGCTTTTTTTTTTCGCAGAAGCCCTTCGGAGGTGTTTAAACTGGTGGCAGTACTGCAGGCTGACATCGAGACACATCTTCGCNCTTTTTTCGCAGAAGCCCTTCGGAGGTGTTTAAACTGGTGGCAGTACTGCAGGCTGACATCGAGACACATCTTCGCACACTGACGGGCCCATATGACTAGAATCGCTGCTTTAGATGCAAAACTCAATGGAGTGGGTGAGCGAATAGCCAGCAGAGTTCATACAGCTGTGGCTGGCGAATTATGCTCAATGACTGAAGATGTTCGCAAACTGACTACTTTAGGCGGGAAGCTCGTCACAGTGGAAGGCCATCCTTCGATACGAATATACTGACTACTAACATGGATTTACGGCTTGGTACATTGATCGAGTGTGTTCCAACTAACTCATTTTGCTCTAGGTCGTAGAGTGACGGCTATTCGGCAACATGTCTGCCAAGATGGAAACTCAGATTGGCAAATTAACTGAAGATGTGCTCAAACTAAGAGCTTTAGGAGGCAAGATTACGGACATGGAGAAGAAAATCGATACTGTGGGAGATCAAGTTGCTGCCAAAGTTCTTGCTGGTTTAGCTGCAAAACTATATGAACACCTTATTGTCAAGACTGAGAGTAATATCATGCCAGGTGCTTTAAGTAAGAATCTGGAATCGAACCTCGATGCTGTCGGTACGATGTCCGCTACGATAAATACTCAAATTCACAGATTGGCTGACGATGTTCGGAGCATGTTGGGAAGCAAGCTCACAACCACTTTGGCAAAACTCGATGATTTGGGCGAACGAGTTGACAACAGAGTTTTTACTGCTCTGGCAGCTACGCTGAAGGATCACCTTAATGTTGCGAACGAGGGTGCCGACCGCTTTGGGAGACAAGCTAACGAGTGTGTAGGCTAAGCTCGGACAGGTGGACATTAAGGTTATTATCGGCCTTTATGCTAAGCTAGTACCTTAATGTATCGAGCGAGGGTTCGAGCAAGCTGAACACCTTAAGTACACAGCTTGGAAGTGTGTCCAACTTGGAATCGAAATTCAGCTCTGTCTTCGTAAGAATGACTATTAGAGTTCTTACTCACATAATCGAGGAGCTAGAAACACGTAACCACACTTTGTGTACAGGACTCGAGGGTATTGAAGAGCTTATACGACACAGGATTGTGCGTAACCTAAACATCTTGCACCTGTACCATGAAAAATGGATACATTGTCAGCACATTCGAGATGCGGTCATCAGGCGAATCACCATATTTTAAGATAAATTTGTCAAACTGATCGAGTGTAGAGTCAATGCCTAAAAAATAATATTATATGATCATTCTGCTTTTACTATTAGTACAATGGCTGCTACTATCAAGGATTGAAACAGTATAATTGCAAGTGTGCGCAATAAGTATCTACTGATCAAGCATGCGCGTATGGAATGTAATGCTGTATTGGAAGAATCCTTCCGATCGCTCACATCTCGGCTGGGTAATTTACAGAGACAAACTGTTCCCTTTGCCGACAAGAAGACTGAACCAGACGTCGAACGCAAGATGCTTCCGGAGAAATATACTGTTGAAGATGATGACGATTTGTCTTTAGCCGCATTGAAATGTAATAACGACAGATCTCACTTGCGCACGACCACCATTCGCAATTATCTATTTTCGTACACGATGAGGTTATATGATGGAATATATGGTCTTTATGGACATAATAAAAAATGGTTCTTTGGAAAAAACCTAATTTTTTTCTACCAAATGATTTTGTACAGATTGATAAATAAGTAAAGCGAGCATCTACAGGCCTCTACCAATTGTTGTTTAAGTGTGAGCCTAGTGGGTTCTCGTGGGATGTATTTCGCCTGTACAAGAGATTACTTAGTCTCCCGAGTTCACATTTGACCGACAATGATGCTTCCAGCAATACACATAAGGATGAGACACATCCGAAATTCGACATTGTTATTGACCTGTTTCCGGACATCGGCATAGCGAGAGGCTCGGGTCTGACTTCGAAGCTTGATGGAGGCAGTCAGCTCGAATATGTGTACTGTGACGATCAGNTTTGACCGACAATGATGCTTCCAGCAATGCACATAAGGATGAGACACATCCGAAATTCGACATTGTTATTGACCTGTTTCCGGACATCGACATAGCGAGAGGCTCGGGTCTGACTCCGAAGCTTGATGGAGGCAGTCAGCTCGAATATGTGTACTGTGACGATCAGAATGAGCTTGTATCACGTCTATGACTGCTAATTGCACCTCAGCAGGCTGGCAATTAATTGCATACAAATGAGATAGTGAATATCGTGGAAGAATTACATGAAAGTGGCGACATATACTAATGTCACATGCATACATTGCTGCCGAGCTTCACCGGCCTGCTCGTCGCAATTATCGCAGGCGAAGTGTACACGTCTTTGGACTTCGTGATTTATATCAAGCTGACCTGTTTGAAATGATACCATATGCATATGTTAATAAGGGCTATAGATACATGTTGACTGTAATAAATTGTTTCAGTAAATGTGGGTGGGCAGTACCGGTTCGTCAGAAACGAGGTGAGGATGTGACCACTGCCATGAAGACTGTTTTACAATATTTAGGAGTGCCTAAGGATATGTAGACGGATCTTGGCAAAGANGAAGACGGATCTTGGCAAATAATTCTACAATCCAGCTTTCCGTTCGTTAATGGCTACAAATAAAATCAATCACTACTGTACTTTCGGCGATAAAAAGGCCGCCATCGTGGAACGATTTATCATACTCTGAAAAATGTCATGTGACGTTATTTTTCGTTGCAGGGTAGTTATAGTTGTCTGGACATACTACCTCGTCTGATTTTCTACTACAATGGACAAGTACATCACACCATCCGCATGCGGTTGTTGGATGTTAAGGACGATTCTTTGTTGTCGACTGTGTTAAAAAATGTGAAGAGATTGGGCAGATGCAAGGTTAAAGCTAATATTGGTGAATATGTGCAAATATCTCATGTTAAGGGAAAATTTGCAAAATGATACACTCCAAACTGGAGCTTCGAAGTCTACAGGGTTGACAAGATCTCTCATTACCTACCACGGACGTATCAACTTGTCGATCTGAATGACGAACCAATGAAGGGCGGATTGTACGAACAAGATATCATGACAACGAAGTTTCCAGACATCTATTTGATCAATAAGGTGTTACGTCGTCGGAAACATAAACTGTTTGTAAAATGGCTTGGTTTCGCCGACAATCCCAATAGCTGGATATCGAGGTCGGCATTTACTGATGTGTAATTGGTACAGCATAGCAATGCAAGGGGAGTATGTACTATGTGTATCACAGTTGAATGTATATTTTTTAAGTATAAATAAATTCATTCTTAGAACTTTTTTTTTTTTCATACACTGTATTTCCCTCTCTGGGTTAAATATACCTGTGTTTATTTTATCAAGGCTGTAGGAGTAGGTCCGGTATGGACGGGGCACGCATGTCCAGTTTAGATTACTTAACAGGAATCTAAACGACTGTTAATTGTGTTCTTTCTGGGGACTGGTGCCCTCCTCCACTTATATTGTTGTTTAGTTCGAGGTCAAGCTGTCCTCCACTCATTCAGTCATTAGCATCTTCTGTCTAGTCTTTCTAACATGAGGGGTTGGGGCAGGTCTGCTGATTATCCGCATTAGGTCTTCACTTAACTGTTCATTAGAGTTCTATGGTGCATCCTTATTGCTCTTGACCATAGCGGGTGTGTGGGGACTGATAGTTTTGTAATCTTATACTGATATATTGATAGTTTTTTTTACTGCATCCATGTTTCCTTTTATTTTCTTTTTCCTTTTATTTTCCTGTTAGCTGGACCGTGTCACCATTCCCAGATGAGAGCATTGGTACAATGTCGATTTTGTTTCGCGATTACAAGTTGATTTACTGTCGAGTGTGCGTGGGCCGGTGTGTTTATTTACGGCTTTCATCTTCTAAAAAATTCCATGCAATGGCAATCGCGTGGTTAAGGCATCGGACTGGTGACCTGTGTGTGTGTGTATGAAGTAGGGATCGCGATCTGTGCGTCTTTGTAGGGACTTGCAGGGGTGAGGAGCTATTTGTGCCGTGATACGTGGTGTCCTGGTGGGGACTTGGGGGATACACGTGTGGTAATGCGAGAGCATGAAGTAAGTTTTGGAGTTGGGGTGGCTTTTCAGGGACTGACAGGGTCGAGGGGGTGTGTGTGTGATGAGAGTTGGGGCATCCTGGCAGGGACTTGGGGAGACGCGCGCGCGAGAATGTGAGAGTATGAAGTCGGGACAGGTAAGACAGAATGTGAGAGCATGAAGTAGGGAACAAGATGGCCACTGGTACTGGCTGGCACAATAGCTGCCATCGGTACTTGCTGGTAAAATGTCCACCGTCGGCAATAGCTAATCAGACACAAGACCCTTTCGAGAGCCTCCCATAGCCATCGTTGGCTGTTTGGAATGAGAGAGCATGAAGTCGGGACAGGTGGAGTGGAATCTAATAGCATTTAGTAGGGAACAAGATGGCCATCGGTACTGGCTGGAAAAATGACAGCTGTTGGTACTGGTTGGTAAAATGGCCGCCGTCGGAAAGGAATGTCAGAGCAGGATGTTTGACTCATCATGTCATCGAAGATGGCTGCCACTAGTGCAAGACACCAGGTGTCCCGAAACCCAGAGGCGAGATACTTTCGAGAGCCTCGCATAGCCATAGACCCTTTCGAGAGCCTTGCTGTGGGAGTAAGACTAGAGAGAAAAAGTAAAGACAATAGAGAAAATATAGGATGCCAGAAGGTATACTAGAAAACCGAGGGATGGAAGAGAGAAAGGAATGTGAAAATAACAAAGTGGAATGTAAGAGCATGAACAATGTATTCGAATTTGGGAAGACTCAGAGAAAACACCCTCGCCTGGAATGCAAGAGCGTGAAGTAGGGAACAAGATCTAGTAGGAAGTAATGAGATAATAATTGAATTCAGAAGCACTCGGAGAAAGCCCCTCGCTTAGAATGCAAGAACATAAAGTAGGGAACAATATGACCACTACTGGCCAGTAATGACTGAGCATGATGGTCTGTACTGGCTGCCAAAATGACCGACGTTGGCAAAGAATGACAGAGCAGGAGATTTGACTCATTATGTCATCCAAGATAGGTCTGCCAGTAGTCAGTTGTCTGCTTTAAGTGCGTCCATGAGTTTAAGCCGAGCGAAGATAACACGAGGACGAAATATATCTTCGCATATCTTTAAAAAATCTATTCCCGGGCAGGGCAGCGATGATAAGTTCGTAGCTAGCGAGTCAGTCAGACATTTTTTAAACTCTTCTGGTATGGTCCTTCCCGGTCTAACCATAATGTACATTGTTTACTAATTAAAGCTAATTTTTTTTCCTACGGCAACTTGCGTGTTAGGTTTTCTTTTTCCTGTAGATTATTACAAAATTGACTTTGGTGTAAGGGGTTAAACATTAAAATTGTTTTACTATACGTTGTTTCACATATGATGTGTCTGTATATAGGCATGATTAACATAATAAATATTTATGCTAGAATTTATGTTTAAAATATGAAATATTCCATGTTTTGTTAGCTAGCATGTAGCAGATTATGAATGAAAGGTGCAGAAACTTCTATACATCATATTTTCCCTGTGCGCTGGCTTTAACTTTATTATAAAGAAATTGTTTTTATAAAAAGTAAAGGTGTTATAAATGTGTGTGACGAGTGTTTTAGTTTTCATGCATCAGTATGTTCTGTCAGTTTTTTCTTCACTCAGTAGGGTAACATGTATATATTTCGCCAAGTGTAGAACCTGAACCCTCCTCTCAGTGTGCTCTTGTGTATTCTCGAATGGGCTAGAGATAGAAGTGTGTTTTTTTTTTTTCAACGTATTAAAGTTTGTATGATAAATCCAATACGCATTTATGAATTCCTTTTGCAACTTATTAAAGTTTTACATGATAAATGAAGATGCAATCGATCTCTGTTGGAATAATAAATTTTACGTAGCTAGTGTGAAGCCTTTGTGTTCGAGCGAGCTGCTCGCTCCTTCCCAGCTTCCGGGCGACCACGTGCCTTCGACAGCTAGTGTTACAGGAAGAGCAAAGTACAACTTACGGCAGCCAACTCGTAAATACTGCACGTGGTACCAACCCACGCTTGTCGTCGCCGTCGTTGTTGGTGCTGAAACGACACATCGTATATATGCAAAGCCCCACATCCTAAAAAATGTTTTTTTTTTCGTTAATGACGGCTACAGATTACGTTTCTCGGGGATGCCACGCCACCTGATGTACGGGAATATTTGAATTTACCGGTGTGCTCTAGTGGGTGAAATTAAAAATAAATGGACAGTAGATAAGGCATGGCGTGGAATGGGTCGAGCGAATACGAGTAATTAACCGATTAAATAACCAATAAAAATTGACGAGTGTCGGTCGTGGTGGGACCTTTAGAAATATACGTTTTTTAATAGTAATTTTTAATAACTTTTTATACATTTTAAATATATATTTGAAAATTTTTACACATTTTTTAAAGTTTTTATATTTTTGGTAGGATTTTTAGAATTGTTTGGTTTTAAGGTTACCGGGGTCACGGTCAAGGTCATGGGTCAAGGTCACCGACATCTAACATGGCTGACGAGATGGTCACTGGTCAACCTGGCGAGGGCCGGCCATGTCGGGAGCTTAGTCGATCCACCAGTAATCGAACCCCGGACCTCCTACATGTACATCTTACAGTAATTTTAAAAAAAATTTCAATTTTTTAAAATAAATTTTGGGATTTTATAATTGGTTATTATTTTTATTATTTTTTGTTTTAAATGTCATTTAAGGTCACGGACATGAGGTGAAGTTGAAGGTCATGAGTCAAGGTAAAAGGTTACCTGTGTCCAGCCTGGTGGGTGGATGAAGTCACAACATGACGGCCTGCCGGCGCCGGTGCCAGGTGCTAGTTTTGTCCCATTTAAAATACATTGTCCCCAGACGCAGAATCATTCTTCTAACGTCCTATACAGACAAGACGAGAGCACCGCACTTCAGTTCAGAGCATTGCGCGTAACGGCGATGGCGCAATTTGATACGCGTGTTAGTGTCGCCCTTATCGTCCCCAATCTTCTGAGTCTCAAAAGTGAAATAGCTTCAGGTAGGCGACTGCCATAAGCTTTTAGAGACGCGGAAATTTTGCGAATTCATTGCAGGACAAGTTAAGCTTCAAACTAGTGTACGTTTGAGCTTTTGCTGCTATCAGACCATACTTTGTATAAGACAAGCTCACGACGAATTTCAATCAACAAAGAACCTGCAAGGAAAAGTATAGTCCATTCACGGTTACTTCCAACTTTTCTGAAGCCTTGCTAAAGTTCTACTTTCAGGATATTCCTTCGCCTCATGCAAACTAAGCTTACTTAACCAGTCTAGAAAATTACATCAAAGGGACAACACACCACATTCGTGCGCACTCGGTGTAATCATATTTTGCATAATAACTATTTCATTTCTTACTAGGCATTGCCAAAACACCTATTTCCTCACTGTACTTATTTAT
>NQII01002646.1:313071-336547 GCA_002778355.1 Clitarchus hookeri | reverse complement strand
CTGGCTAGAACAGAGTTTTCCTGCTCTGGCTCTCGTGAATCCCCGGGATTAAGGACCCTAAGGACCTCCTCATTTTCGTTGCCCTCCTGAAGAGAGACTTGTGCAGTTCCCAAATAATCCTAACGGACGTTTCATTTTCTCGACTGGTTTGTCGCCTGGGACGGTTTCTTCTGAAATACTCTTAATTTTAAGTAGAACATTTCTACTCGTCCCGAAAACTATTTTTAAAAATGTGTTCAGGTGTGTTTGTGTCTTCTTACATACATATTCATGCACACGCGTTTACTCAGAAAAATTCATTTTATACGTATTTATATCACACATCACAATACAGGCTATTCAAAATAAAGTGAACACTTTTTAAGCCCTTCCCAAAAGGCATTAAACACTAATAAATATATATTATTGCAGCTTCAAGCGTTAATTTTTAATGTGGTGAAACGTATACACCGTGTTTATTAGATACATAGCAATGTTTGTACTAAAAAGTGGCTGAAGGGATAAATTTAGCAAGGCCTTAAAAAGTTCGCACTTTACCGAGAATGGGAGTGCGTAGCAGTATGATATGGTAAAATACACTGCGATAGTACAATACATTACAATAAGTTACTGTACATATGCTACAGAATCACACTTGCAAATAATAATGTACATGCGTATAATACATGCATTACAGTTCATAGTGAATACATACACGCGCTTGCTTTGGTTGCGTATACTCTCAACGATATCTGCTAGATGTATAAATCAAGACTGGTGTGGCATGAATGATAGTATACAGAGTTATCATGAAGTCCACGTACAACCTTTGTGAGATGATTTGTTATGGAAAAAGACTGTATAAAATATAATACTACCTATGACCTAGCGTGATATTTAAGGGAGAGGCGCGCCTTTGAAAATTGAAGATTGCAGTTATTTGTAAAATGTCACAAATTGACTGATTGTGAATTTGTGCTGATTTAATTATGTATCATCTGTGAACATTTGACGGGTAGTAACATCGCCCGTCATTAGGAAACTTAGGTGTGTCATGTTATTAACCAACAAACGTGTGTTATCCGTGGATTTGTATCGATTGTTGTTACGTAACAATAATGTGTACATTAAAGGAATACAAAACGTTGCTTTGATGTAACACCACACCCAGGCGAACGGTTCTCGAGAAAACATCCAACGTTTGAAAGGGCGCCGCAGGTTGCCTGCCACGTATGCAACCCGCATTGCAAGGAAGGTTGTTACAGCTGTAATTCGCAATGACTGGGAGAGTTATCATCCGCCAAATGTTCGCAGACGGCAGATGTCAAATCAGCTAATAATTTCCACAAAAGTTTTATTTCATCTCGTGTAGTTTCTGACATTTTTCTATTCCCAGTTTTCAAGAACGTGTCTCTCCCTTGGTAATCACGTTAAGTCATAGGTCATGTTACGTTTCCACCTCATTTTCCGTAACTTATTATCTCGCAAAGTTTGTAACTGGTGTTCAGGATAAACCTGTATATAGGTCCAGTTCTTTGCTGTGGCACGATATTTGAGGAAAGTATATTACAGTTTTTCTTGCGACGTCGCTTGATGTTTCATTCAATATGTACGGTAACGTAAATATGTTTTTTTTTTTTCGAAATTAGATAATTCCAACCGTTATTTAGGACCCATAGGTAGACCTTCCACTTGTTCAGTCCCCGTTCGGTGGACTTGGAATGTTCCATCTGAGGTCGTTTGCTTAGCGTCGCAGTCACGTGCTTTGTTTTCTCCGGGTGCTCCCGGTTTTCTTTACGCCACATCTCGTCTCGCTTCGTGCGTTCTTGAAGACTGGCTGGGGACGTTACATGCGCAGCTGGATCCATTTGGCGCCTGCTTCATTTCGTCAGTGTTTGAGTCAGGAACGGTATGTTTTCACTATCTGAAGGGCAAAGGCCTCTCAGTACACGATTTCCTGAACCATATAATCCAAGATCATAAGTTTTAACTACTTTAAATATTTGCATGGGGTCAGATTAATTTGCAAGATATTTCAATGTTAGTAATTATTGTATACGGCAATAGTTCATGCAGTCTACAGATTTCAATTAAAAAATTGCGAACTTGCATGCGAAAAATAAGGTGTATAAACCACAAAATCAGTACATACGCCAAAATAGTTGTCTTAAAATTAACAAAATAATATTATCTGCAGCCGCATGCTACTGAAATTTTAATTCTTGGGGGG
The DNA here is from genome assembly GCA_002778355.1 of Clitarchus hookeri. Classification (NCBI taxonomy): domain Eukaryota; kingdom Metazoa; phylum Arthropoda; class Insecta; order Phasmatodea; family Phasmatidae; genus Clitarchus; species Clitarchus hookeri. The sequence continues at coordinate 334,338 of NQII01002646.1, read as the reverse complement.
AGGGGGGGCATTTTTAAACAAAATTTTTAACAGGAGGTTTTTAAGAAAATTAAATTTTGTTAAAATTTAAGTTTTTTACTTTGTTGTTTTAAAGTTCTACATAATGAAATTTTATACGTTTTGAAACAATTATTTTTGCATGCTGTTTCTGTGTTATTCCGAAAATAGGAAACAATTTTTTATTCGAAAATCATACTTTCTATCAACTATTGCTGTATGTGATGGCTTTGTTGAGTTAAATATGTATAGTCAGTAGTTGAAATTCAGTTATTGATTATATATTTAAAACATTTCACGCACAGTGAGATTTTTCCATAGTCCTTAGCAGTTGACCTAGTCGACATTTGCAGTCGCGTGTATAAACATATCATGTGAGCCACCATGTATGCACAGCGGATGTATATTGCAACATATGCATGGACCTCGTGTGTGTACAGCGAATGCAAAGTGCACCAGAATAATGTCACTCTTGTGCAGATGGAAAAAAAAAAGTGGTAAAGTGGGGAGTATGGCTGGTTCGTTTCATATTTTGCCCTTGGTGAAAGAGCACTTTGCGTGAGTTGTCACGTGTGTTTTGACACTGACGGTAAATTAAGTGTTTTCATATCGCCCTACATAACTGAATCGTCAGAAAACCGGGTTTGCGAAGCTACCACTCGTGAGTATTGTATTGTTACAAGACGCCAGAGGGGCTAATGCCAGTTCGTGAGAGATGGAGGTCTTAATAAAAATAATATAACAAAATTTTATTTTTAGTTTATTCGCACAGCTATTATTTACAACGTTAAACTATCTATCTATACTAATACGCTTTTTATTTCCCAGTGAGCGCAATATTTGGTGCTTATCTCGACTCTAATTAAAGTGCTTCTCAATGTCTGTCTGGTTATAATCAATTAACTCACATTCATCATTATCACATGCTCAGTCTGTCTGATGCAATCATTTAAAATGTCTTACACTCACGCATCCAGCTCAATAGTCCCGCCTACCAGTCGCACTCTTCACTGCGCCGATGCTCGCAGTCGGCAATTTTTTCTCCCGATTGTCACTTACCTTGCCACTCGTTTCTCATCTGGCTCGTCGTCTATCGCTTAACGTCCCACAATCGCCCAAACTCCCGACAGTCAAAAATTCTGTGCTCGGAGGCCCATCGCGTCTTAAATGATAACAACAGCCAGGATCGGGAAGTTTCACCGCAACCCGAGTCACGCCGAGAGAAACTCTGTCACTAAACCAGAACATTCTTAAGATAAATGCAGAAATTCAATCTACTGAAGGTCAGGAGCGTGTGAGCTGCAAAAGTTTTATCGCGGCAGCAGACCGCAGCTGGCATTTGTGACGCTGGCTTTGTAAACGCCGCCTTTGTAAACGCCGCCGAAGTATCATATACATACAACTCCATGTATGAATATCCCCAACTCTCTCCTCCTTACACTCTTAGCTCGCTCGCGCGATGCAAAGCAGCGACACGTAAAACTATTAATTTGTCCTTTCTTCTGTGATGAATATTTCCACAGAGAAACAATCTGTATTATAGGGGTTGCGGTGGTGTAGTGGTCAGACTAATCTCCTCCCACCTAGGCGAACCGGGTTCGATTCCCGGCAAGGTCGCTCCCGGATTTTCGTATGTGGGAATCGTGCCGGACGATGTTCAAAAATTCACGTCTTGCAAATTTTTAGGATGGTATATTATATCTTAACGAACCATAAAACCTATGTAAACCGAAATTGGTATCTGTGCAGTACCTCATGTCAGCATTAAATTCATAAATGAGAGCCTCTTTCTCTTGTCGTATTTTGAGTAGTTCCGCTAAAATTATGTAAGCGTATATTTTTTCCTCCTATCCGAAATGTTCCAGATATAGCGTTCAATTAATGCGCTGGAAAATGTTCAATGTTTCTGGAATTTTATTCTATAGGATTTCGAATTTTAGAAGGTTATCTTAACAAAATGTTTAAGCTGTTAAACACAGTACCATTAAGTTTGCTGTAAAAGTAATGCTATTGAAGTTACGTAATATTATGGCATACACCTTTGTTATATTTAACTAATATTTTTGATATGAAAGCCTTAAGAAAGTTTAGCGTGATGTGCTATATCTCTGCAGTTATTGGACCAGCTACTAATATTGGTTACACTAGTAGTATGACTACCACCGGAATCATAATACTTAAAGATTATAGGACCTAGTTTTTTAACGTTCGATCGCTGACGACGCCAGTAACTTAAGTATGCTCAGGCCAGAAAACTTATGCTTTAGAAAACTAGTGTTTTGTGTTCCCTAATAAGATAATGAAACTTTTGTTAATGAGTTGATGAACTTTTGTTAATGAGTTGATGAATTCTGAGTGACCTGAACCGTATACTTACTTTTGAATTTCATAGTCAGGTGAACATTGGTTGACAAGCACTAACTTTATTCTTAAGCCCTTAAAATATAGTTTGGAATATGTTTGAAATTGTGTTTCATCGAAACAAATGGTATACATGAGGTTTTTTGCACGATTTTAACATTTCTTGGATATATTTTTGGAACGTTTCACCCACCTGCACGATTTTGATGAAATTTATCTCTCCTTAATTGATCATTTAAGTACTAACTCCTACTGTACAAACCAACGAGTTTCAATAAAATTACTACTTGAAAAAATGTATCGGGGAAAAACGTGCTAATTAATTATATCATTTTCTTGTTTTCGTTTATTGGAATATGCCGGTATCTCGATGATAGTCGCGTTTTCTTAAGTACTTTACACTCGCACGATGCGAAAGAAACTAGACAGGCCCACTGTATACTACCTACTTTTCTGAAGCTCTGCTGAAGTTCTACTTTCAGACTATTCCTCCGCCTCATGCAAGCAAAGCTTAACTAAGTCTTAGAAAATTAAACACCGAAGGGAAAACCCACCGCATTTGTTCGCTCTCAGTTTAATAGTATTTTGCATAAGAACTATTTCTTACTAGGCATTACCAAAACACCTATTTTTTTTATTGTTTTTATTCATATGAATTGTAAATGAAATATTATAATTTATAGATAAAATACAGGTAAAAATTCAATTTAACCGAAAATATATCTTCATGTTAACCGAATTATAAAACGCTTGCATTTCATTACGTATTTAGGAAATAACCAAACACGTCATACATGGAGTGATTCTTCAAAGGTTCTATTAAAAACGTATGAAGATACCGCAAATATACTACATGCCGTGAGCTTTCCGGGAACACGTGATGGCTTGCGTATACTCTACATATACATTGTGTTCAGCGTGTATGCGTAATACTAAACACGTAGTCGAACAAATCCTTAATTATACGACCGTTAGACGCACGCATCACGCCCACTTAGGCCTGGTCAGGAGGTTTTTAAGAAAATTAAATTTTGTTAAAATTTAAGTTTTTTACTTTGTTGTTTTAAAGTTCTACATAATAAAATTTTATACGTTTTGAAACAATTATTTTTGCATGCTGTTTCTGTGTTATTCCGAAAATAGGAAACAATTTTTTATTCGAAAATCATACTTTCTATCAACTATTGCTGTATGCGATGGCTTTGTTGAGTTAAATATGTATAGTCAGTAGTTGAAATTCAGTTCTTGATTATATATTTAAAACATTTCACGCACAGTGAGATTTTTCCATAGTCCTTAGCAGTTGACCTAGTCTACATTTGCAGTCGCGTGTATAAACATATCATGTGAGCCACCATGTATGCACAGCGGATGTATATTGCAACAGATGCATGGACCTCGTGTGTGTACAGCGAATGCAAAGTGCACCAGAATAATGTCACTCTTGTGCAGATGGAAAAAAAAAAGTGGTAAAGTGGGGAGTATGGCTGGTTCGTTTCATATTTTGCCCTTGGTGAAAGAGCACTTTGCGTGAGTTGTCACGTGTGTTTTGACACTGACGGTAAATTAAGTGTTTTCATATCGCCCTACATAACTGAATCGTCAGAAAACCGGGTTTGCGAAGCTACCACTCGTGAGTATTGTATTGTTACAAGACGCCAGAGGGGCTAATGCCAGTTCGTGAGAGATGGAGGTCTTAATAAAAATAATATAACAAAATTTTATTTTTAGTTTATTCGCACAGCTATTATTTACAACGTTAAACTATCTATCTATACTAATACGCTTTTTATTTCCCAGTGAGCGCAATATTTGGTGCTTATCTCGACTCTAATTAAAGTGCTTCTCAATGTCTGTCTGGTTATAATCAATTAACTCACATTCATCATTATCACATGCTCAGTCTGTCTGATGCAATCATTTAAAATGTCTTACACTCACGCATCCAGCTCAATAGTCCCGCCTACCAGTCNTTTTACACTCACGCATCCAGTTCAATAGTCCCGCCTACCAGTCGCACTCTTCACTGCGCCGATGCTCGCAGTCGGCAATTTTTTCTCCCGATTGTGACTTCCCTTGCCACTCGTTTCTCATCTGGCTCGTCGTCTATCGCTTAACGTCCCTAAATCGCCCAAACTCCCGACAGTCATAAATTCTGTGCTCGGAGGCCCATCGCGTCTTAAATGATAGCCTGGAAGTTTCGCCGCAACCCGGGTCACGCCGAGAGAAACTCTGTCGTTAAACAAGAATATTCATAAGATAAATCCAGAAATTCAATCTACTGAAGGTCAGGAGCGTGTGAGCTGCAAAGGTTTTATCGCGGCAGCACACCGCAGCTGGCATTTGTGACGCTGGCTTTGTAAACGCCAAGTATATTATACATACAAATACGTGTATGAATATCTCCAACTCTCTCCCTCGCACACTTTTAGCTCGCTCACGCGATGCAAAGCAGCGACACGTAACAGTATTAATTTGTCCTTTCTTCTGTGATGAATATTTCCACAGAGAATCAATCTGTAGTATAGGGGCTGCGGTGGTTTAGTGGTCAGACTAATCTCCTCCCGCCTAGGCGAACCGGGTTCGATTCCCGGCAAGGTCGCTCCCGGGTTTTCGTATGTGGGAATCGTGCCGGACGATGTTAAAAAATTCACGTCTTGCAAATTTTTATGATGGTGTATTATATCTTACGAACCATAAAATATATGTAATCCGAAATTGGTATCTGTGCAGTACCTCATGTCAGCATTAAATTAATAAATGAGAGCCTCTTTCTCTTGTCGTATTTTGAGTAGTTCGGCCAAAATTATGTAAGCGTATATTTTTTCTCCGATCCGAAATGTGCCAAATATAGCTTTCAATTAATGCGCTGGAAAATGTTTAATGTTTCTGGAATTTTATTCTATAGAATTTCTAATTTTAGAAGGCTATCTTAACAAAAATTTTAAGCTTTTAAACACAGTACCATTAAGTTTGCTATAAAAGTAATGCTATTGAAGTTACGTAATATTATGGCATACACCTTTGTTATATTTAACTAATATTTTTGATATGAAAGCCTTAAGAAAGTTTAGCATTATGTGCTATAGCTCTGCAGTTATTGGACCAGCTACTAATATTGGTTACACTAGTAGTAGGACTACCACCGGAATCATAATACTTAAAGATGATAGGACCTAGTTTTGTAACGTTTGATCGCTGACGACGCCAGTAACTTAAGTATGCTCAGTCCAGAAAACGTATGCTTTAGAACAATAAAGTGTTTGTGTTCCGTAATAAGATAATGAAACGTTTGTTAATGAGTTGATGAATTCTGAGTGACCTGAACCGTATACTTACTTTTGAATTTCATAGTCAGGTGAACATTGGTTGACAAGCACTAACTTTATTCTTAAGCCCTTAAAATATAGTTTGGAATATGTTTGAAATTGTGTTTCATCGAAACAAATGGTATACATGAGGTTTTTTGCACGATTTTAACATTTCTTGGATATATTTTTGGAACGTTTCACCCACCTGCACGATTTTGATGAAATTTATCTCTCCTTAATTGATCATTTAAGTACTAACTCCTACTGTACAAACCAACGAGTTTCAATAAAATTACTACTTGAAAAAATGTATCGGGGAAAAACGTGCTAATTAATTATATCATTTTCTTGTTTTCGTTTATTGGAATATGCCGGTATCTCGATGATAGTCGCTTTTTCTTAAGTACTTTACACTCGCACGATGCGAAAGAAACTAGACAGGCCCACTGTATACTACCTACTTTTCTGAAGCTCTGCTGAAGTTCTACTTTCAGACTATTCCTCCGCCTCATGCAAGCAAAGCTTAACTAAGTCTTAGAAAATTAAACACCGAAGGGAAAACCCACCGCATTTGTTCGCTCTCAGTTTAATAGTATTTTGCATAAGAACTATTTCTTACTAGGCATTACCAAAACACCTATTTTTTTATTGTTTTTATTCATATGAATTGTAAATGAAATATTATAATTTATAGATAAAATACAGGTAAAAATTCAATTTAACCGAAAATATATCTTCATGTTAACCGAATTATAAAACGCTTGCATTTCATTACGTATTTAGGAAATAACCAAACACGTCATACATGGAGTGATTCTTCAAAGGTTCTATTAAAAAAGTATGAAGATACCGCAAATATACTACATGCTTTGAGCTTTCCGGGAACACGTGATGGCGTGCGTATACATTACATATACATTGTGTTCTGCGTGTATGCGTTATACTAAACACGTAGTCGAACAAATCCTTAATTATACGACCGTTAGACGCACGCATCACGCCCACTTAGGCCTGGTTTACGATGGGGGGAGCCCCAGAGGATTATCTGACGCATGTTTGGGCGGCCGAGATGAATCCTGTGACATAAACTTTAGTACTCTGGACTAACATGTTAGAGGTTATTATTATTATTATGTCTTCATTGGTGACGAAGTCAAGTCTTTTGCCTTCTCTTACACTTAACTACCTACATCCAAGTGTAACGAATATGTAATTGCACAGCTGGGTTATCTATCGTAAAAACACAAAAACATAGAATAAAAATTATTTTAAAAGTTACACTAAAACCATTAAAAATAAGTTGAAACCAAATGTTGTTGCTCCGTTTGGCAAACATTTACTCAGAAAGAATTAAAATTAGTCATAAAAATAAAGATTAGTTTTAAAACATGTAGAAGAGGAATGTTAATATGTATAATGTGCATTTACACTCTTTAGCTTGATACTCGAAGAAACATGTGAAAAACATTTCAGTATTCATAAGTAAAACAACTACCACTGTAAAAAGGGGGAGGGGATCATATTAGCCTAAAGGGAGGAGAAAAAAAATATATATATATATTCGTTTACAACAAATACATAGCACAAATAAGAAAAAGAGAAATAACACCATATTTAAACTACTTTCGAAACCTTTCATACGACAAATGAGTTTTTAACTTACATTTGAAATTACTGGCGTGTGGACAGTCTTTCAGATTACTAGGCAGGTTGTTGGTTCGTCATGGAAGTGTGTGTAAAATGTAAGTAATTTGCGTATGCCTTATCCGGTCGTTCGTTAACGTAATCCTCACAATATGCGTTTCTTAGATAGTGTGCTCTGTCCTTCAATAAATGTAAATACGGCGGGGGAAGTTTATTTTGCCAATGTGAGGGTCGCGCGCCTGATGCTTGATGATATCGTTGATATTTACTCTGTATTCACTGTACACGGATGTGCGATTTCATTCACTGGAGCGCTGCTCGCTGGAATTTCTGTTTGAAATAATTTATTTGACAACGGAAAAAGATTAATTTACTATGAATCGGTGTCCCGGGAAGTGTAATCCATTGCAAAGCGGCAGAAGCTCACTGAATGTAGTAAAACAGCTGTTTTATGTTACATAAAAGTGACTTTTGAATATAATACCCAGAATTAATTTTGTCCTTGTCTCCTTACCGTAAAAGGATTTGTATGTAATATGCAAGAGAACGTTTTTCAGCCATTTATTTTAACTGAATAGACCGGCAACTTAAAAAAAATGACTGCAAAATTAATTATTCTCAACTTTTTTTTACAAAATAAAATCATAATACAATCTTACTAGTGTCTAATCTGAACATTTACCTCTCTCAGNTACAAAAGAAAATCATAATACAATCTTACTAGTGTCTAATCTGAACATTTACCTCTCTCAGCTCTACGCTGAGTGTTCCTCAGAATGTCTGTGGTTTTGTATGTGTAATGGTGGTGTGTGGTAAATATTCCATACGCCTACGTATAGATTGAAAACTTCCAATACCGTTTAGAAAGCCCTGCTTTGTATCTGCCTTTAGACCCACTTGTATCTGCCTTCAGGCCCACTTGTATCTGCCTTTAGGCCAACTTGTATCCTTCCGCTATACATGAAATTAACATTGCCATGGACCACATCACTTTATTTATGCATCAGTCAAGTGAAACTGTTAGGAACGTGTTCTGTTGATAACGTACCTAATTCTGACCCTTAGGTTTAAATTTAAAAAATTAATACACTGGGTGTTTACTAATTTGAATTTCGCACTTATAATACGTTAAGACATAGAACTACTTTCTTTAAGGGGAACCTTCCCCCACCATATTGGATTTTGGTTTATTCTAGCTCGTTTATGTTTTTATAAAAGAAAATTTTGAAAATACCCCCTACACCCAACTAGCTATTATCCTTACACTGCAGTACAGACAAAAGAAGGGAACTGCGAACACATAATTACGTCACAATATTAATTCTGCCTAAATTATGCAAAATCCATATTGCGATACAAATACTAGTTCACAGCTGAGTCGTTACGTCTGTATAGGCTTTCAACGGTAAACTAAGAACTTTTGAAAGTCCTGCTTAAGATATAATTGTATACACGTTGTGCATTCTTCCGCTATATGTAACATTAACATTGCCGTGGGCCTGGTCACTTTATTCATTCATCGGTCATGTAAAACGGTACATTTATTATAAAAGTAAATATTCTACAAATTTATTGATTCTTTCACTTTATGCATTAAAAATACCCCGAAAGCATAATCAATTATTTAGGTATTCACAAGAGTTTACCTAACACTTTTAATTTAACGTTAAAGCACGGTACCAATTTCGCTCGATCGTTATCAACTTCACCAAGCGCATACCAGTCAGTGTGGTCGTTATAATAGACGCAGGTGGGGGCAGTGACATTTTTCAAAGGTTTGATTTCACAAGTGCTCACTTGACCGTGAACAGTCTATATATACTGCTGTGTAAGGTCGATAGCTAGTTGGGTATGGGGGTATTTCCGGATTTTTTTTTTTTAAATATAAAGAAGCTAGAGAAAACNGCTAGTTGGGTATGGGGGTATTTCCGGATTTTTTTTTTTTAAATATAAAGAAGCTAGAGAAAACCAAGAGTCCATAATGGCGGAGAAAGGTTCGCCTTAATCGTTGTTAACTTTATTGAAAGAAAATCAGCGTGTACATTAAAAATATGCTGTCAAGTGCAGGGATTCATTTCAGAAATTGGTTTCAAAAGTGTTGTTCGCCACAAATCAGATGTATAGTCCATTGACTGTTACTTCCACCTGTTCTGAATCCCTGCGGAAGTTCTACTTCCAGGATATTCCCCAGCCTTGTGCAAACAAAGCTTAAGCCTATAAAATTACACAAGAGGCACAACGCACCACATTCGTGCGCACTTAGTTTAATTATATTTTGCAGTCATATTTTACTAGTCAGTGCCAACACACGTATTTTCTCCCTGGTTTCATTCGTATTATTTATAAATTAAATGTTATAATTTGTTGGTAAAATATAGTTAAAAGTTTAATGTAACTATAAATAAGATACTTTTATTTTAACCTAAGTATAAAATACTTGTGATACACGACATATTTAGGAAACAACCAAACACGTGCATGAGGTGATTTTTCAAAAGTTTGATTCAAAAAGTGTGAAGAAACCATTAATAGACTCTACTTCTTCATTGACGGTTACACACAGTCTCTCAACGATGTTCGCCGTTTCAAATGCCACCTGGAGGATGGATATTATATTCAAAGTTGCCAGATCATACATAGTGAAGGACGTCTGCAAACCATAGTTTTAAAATTTTTAGTAAGTTAATTATCTAGCATCTTTATCTACAGCTATATGTACTGCAGATCTTGTTACAACTTGTGTATATAATGAGTAAATAATGAGTGTAAATTAAGTGACTACGACCAATATAGAGACATTGAGGAGGACTGTAATTAGAATTAAGATANGTAAATAATGAGTGTAAATTAAGTGACTACGACCAATATAGAGACATTGAGGAGGACTGTAATTAGAATTAAGATATACATTAAATATTGCACTCGCTGTGAATAACAAGAGCAATAGTGGCGATATAAAGATTGATGTAAATAATAGATGTAAATAAATTAAAATAATATTTATTTAATTTGTATTAAGACTTTCTTTCCTTAATAAACTCGAATACGCCCCTCTGGTGTCTTGCAACAGTACCATAGTTGACGTAGATCAGGTATCGGAGCACATGATTATGCATGTGTTTTATAAGGCATGTGTAGAGAGAAGGCTGGAAGAAGTTTGCAAACACAGCAGGGTCCAGTCTTGCCGGCCTGTAAATGTGCCCCGAGACGGACCAGAGCCTCTGATGATTAGAAAGATTCTGGGTGGGTTGGGGGAGAGGAAGTCTTATCTGGTTACAGAAGTCCCGATGAGGCCGGTGATGTTGGAGACGCCTCCGCCGTCAGACGCAATGTAGAGGAAGACGAGGGGGAGGGGTAAGAAAAGTGTAACGGTGCTCCGCGAGGGAGGATTGGGGGAGGGTCTGGTAGTAGGATGCTGCGAACCTGCTTGTATCCAGAGGATTAGGAGGCGGGATTGGCTGACGGAATGAACCTCCGCTAGATGAGACACACGAAGACCGTAATTACCCTTCCCCACTAGAGCACTAGCTCCGTCCCCCCTTATCCTTCTTCTCAACGTGCCCCTTACACTCGGGGCATTAACAGGAGAAGTTGGTAAATAGTTCCTATAGAAACCGAGTGTACACATTCAAACCCCCAGCCATGTTACGAAATGACATTACTCAGGGACAGATCTCCTCAATGTTTCCCTTTGGGCAGTCATCTCCTCTCCTGCTACTGCGGCTTGGGTTTTTTTTTTCTTTAGAGGAGCAAAGACGTGGCCACCCGTATCTGTTCAAAATGAAGTTTCCAGGAGCTACAGATATCTTCTTCTCTCCCGTCTTCACCCACCCGTTCAAACAATTTTGACGTCCGAATAATTTTTACAGAGCGTGATATGCTTTGCTGTTCGGTTTCAAAATCATTCTTTTATTTGGGGTACTTTCGTAAATGTTACGCCTGGATTTCGCCTCTATTTCACCTTCACAGTCGTTTTCACGTCCTTTCCCCGAGTTAGTTTTCGTGACATCGCGAATAAATTGCCCTTCAAAATCGATACAGATTTAATTAAACTGTTTGCTCGAAACGTTAAAATAGTATCTCACAACTTTTATAACGATTAACCATTGTAATACAGAAAANTCACAACTTTTATAACGATTAACCATTGTAATACAGAAAAATTATTTGCTACACACTCACGGACAAAAAAGCTAAGAATACAAGAGTGGTGGAAGTGGATCGAAACTGCGTGTGTTGAAAGGCCGTGTAAATTTATTGTTATGACTAAGATTTCAGATCACACGGTCAATACAGTTGTCAGTACGGGCATATGCTATGGCCTCATGTCATTAGGATATAGCACACACTTGGGGCTGGATACATGTGCCGATATGGTTCGGAAGGCAGTCTTCAGCAACTGTATCTTGGCCTGGGGTAAGTCGGCCCACAGCTGTTAGAACTGGCCCTCGGATGTCGTGTAGATAAGGCACATGGTCGGTTATTTTATATTTGTACCGCATACTGTTCCAAGTTATAGACATTACCTGTGACTACTTATCCTTCTGATAAAATTTTTTTAGGACAAGAGCTTTTTGCAAAATGTCATGTCAAAGTCAAAATTTTACTATTTTTGAAATGCATAAATAAAAGAAACCAAACTATTTGCAGAAAATTTAAAAAAGGGCAACTGTAAGATCTTGTCTTAATTCATGTTCAGCTATGTTTAGCAAAAGTTATTTCCCACAAAGTATGGGGCAGACTCAAATCAAAAACATGCAAACAATTTCCTTATTTTCAGAAAAAATTTTAATTGCGAAACCATTTCCTTGCACAATTTTATAGACGTCTTGGAGCAGCTCTTGGCATCGTCATACCGTGTGAATTATTTCACTTGTGTACGTAAAATTGTTTTCATTATTTGTACGTTTCTATGACTGTAATATTCTGATTTTGATACGTACCTATTTATGCNGTACGTAAAATTGTTTTCATTATTTGTACGTTTCTATGACTGTAATATTCTGATTTTGATACGTACCTATTTATGCCAAAACTGTGTGCTAATTGTGTTTTGCGAGAAAATAGTAATCACGGAACAGTATGCGGTACAAGTATAAGATAACACATTTTTTCGTGGCCAAAGTCCTAAACTTCAGAGCTAGTCCCACACATGCCCTGTCGAGAACAGATCGGTGGACTTTGCTGACGAATGGAGTACCCCAGTTTGAAGCAGGTATTCATACACACATGTCGTGTGTGGAAGATAGTAGACTTATTGAAAAACTGTACGAGGGGACTGTCTCGTGAGGAGTGACACACGAGACAACCAAGCGTGATAGACATGTGAAATTTCTTGGCTCAAGAATTTACACCAGTGTATTTCCTTTATGGAATGAAGAGTTATAAATCACTTACAATATTTATTTATTTATTATGCGACACTCAAGCGATCCATGGTAGAAATGTTTTAGTATATAAAAAATATTATCTTAAGTAGTCTTTAACGTATATTCAAAACATATATATATATATATATATATAATTTTTTTTTTTTTTTTTTTTTTTTTTTTTNGCTCACAAACAATGAGATGTCTTGTCAGATTACATGTAAAGGGTTTGACCCCATATCACGTGATGCATTTCTTCGCCATGTGTGATGTCTCATACGTTACGAAGGAGATAACAGGAAATGATTGTGCCGAAAATGGTTCGGGCGATGGCGGTAGTGTTCCATCTCATTCTCCCATCACATTTGGACCTGGCATTAGGTTTTCATGTTTCGTTATGTAACAGCATTCACAGGCGTGCGCACGGGGTGTGCCGGCTGTGTCCAGGCAGACCCTAATGACCGGAAAATAGTTCCGGTTTTTCGGTCTTAATATCTTCGTGAAACATGGTTTAGGTCGTAGTATAATTTTTACATGCGAAGTAAGTATGTTTTTTGTAATGCATACTAATTACTGCAGAATGTCAATATTTGTGTTTTTATCCTACTTCGGCTTATGAAATTAATCTCAATTTTCTGTATGTTTGTGTATGAATGTGTGTGGGGCTGTGTGTGTGTGTCTGAGCGTGTGTGTCCCCTTCCCCCCCTTTTTTTTTTTGAACGCGTGATCCGAATTTCACCAAACTCGGTACACATATAATGCGAAGTAAGGACACCTGACTTTTATAGTTTTCGACCACACAGGGCACTTTCAAGTTTTAAAATGTTGGGTGGTATGTCATATCTCGGAAACCATTTTACAGATTTCAACCAAATTTAGTATGCTGGCAGCTCAAGATGTAAGCATTTAATTCAGAGGTTTATATTGCTGTTCGTATGCCATTTTGTAAGATACCGCTACATGGAAAAATAAAGCTTTTGCATTATATCTCGAAAACTACTTAACCAATATTCGCCAAATTTGCTGAGTAAGTAAAACTATGGTAGTCCAGGAAAGTATAATAAACTGAACTTTATTAGAAACTTATTTTCAAAATGGCAGCTATATAAATATTTTATGTTTATTTGGTGTAGCTACCGTGCCGTTTTACCAATTTTAACCTAATTTTGTACGATGGCAGTATCTATTACAAGCATTATATAAGCCAAGCAACCACTTTTCCCCTCCATTTTGTAAGATAGAGCTAAATTAATTAATGAAATTGCTGTGCAATATCTCGGGAAACAATCAACCGATTTCTTTCAAATTTGGTGGAGAAGATTCACTAAAATTTATTTGCACCCATGTAGAGGAAAGTAGGCTCATTAGTTATCATTAACTTCTTGTTCATATTGTATTTGGTTTTCATATATTTAGTCTTTACATGGAATGTTCTGGTTTTCTGAGAATATTTTACTCTACTGTCTTTTTTTAATAAAAACTGAAGTAAATATTTAAGTGATAGATTTCTGCAATCGTTACTTATTATATAAATTGATTTCACTTTTCAAATTTATGAACATGAGTTTTTGAAAACTAAGTAATCCTTATATATCTTAGGAAATTATAGCGACATGTGGTCTTCTTATATCTTATGTTGGCACAACATNAAACTAAGTAATCCTTATATATCTTAGGAAATTATAGCGACATGTGGTCTTCTTATATCTTATGTTGGCACAACATTTGCGTAAATTTCGCTATTTTAAACTTTAAGATAAAATATTTCCCGTGGGAGAAATCCCAAGACTCCAACTTTATAGATGGCCATCGGTTATTCTCTTTGTACGCACACTAATGATGATACTGTGCACGCCTATGATCGTCCAGTTCCATGTTGAGTATAAGTATCCACTTATGTCATAACTTTTTAGATACGTTTTATACTCTTTATATATTAACTAGTTAAAGGTACACGCTAAGTTTATTTTTCTTGATGAAGTGCACTGAAATATCTGATTCTTATAGGCGTATACGTATTCCATTAAGACAAGCAGTTGTTTTGTGGAATGAATATATATATATAAGTAATTTGCTATCCTTATAGCTGTTTTGATTCTCTCTCGCCTGTAAAATCCTCTTATATTACCTATATTTCCGTTTTACTGAAACCACTGACAGTACAAATAGAATGATCTCGAATAGTCCTTCCCACTAATAAATTATCTTAAAAGGGNTCTGCGTAAATTTCGCTATTTTAAACTTTAAGATAAAATATTTCCCGTGGGAGAAATCCCAAGACCCTAACTTTATAGATGGCCATCGGTTATTCTCTTCGTACGCACACTAATGATGATGGCTGTGCACGCCTATGATCGTCCAGTTCCATGTTGAGTATAAGTATCCACTTATGTTATAACTTTTTAGATACGTTTTATACTCTTTATATATTAACTAGTTAAAGGTACACGCTAAGTTTATTTTTCTTGATGAAGTGCACTGAAATATCTTATTCTTATAGGCGTATACGTATTCCATTAAGACAAGCAGTTGTTTTGTGGAATATATATATAATATATAGGTAATTTGCTATCCTTATAGCTGTTTTGATTCTCTCTCGCCTGTAAAATCCTCTTATATTACCTATATTTCAATTTTACTGAAACCACTGACAGTACAAATAGAATGATCTCGAATAGTCCTTCCCACTAATAAATTATCTTAAAAGGGCAAAGTTTTCGAAATAGAAGTTTTAAAAATTTCAGTTCCAAGCCTTTTCCTTAATGAATATATGCCGCTCCCTTCCTTGTACTTCGTTCAGCTCCAGAATAATTTCTGCCTTCCTTTAGGGTCTGATGGTGCTTACTTTTGAAAGAAAATTGAAAGCCTTATTTCGTCATTGAATTTGTTGGCGCTCGTTAATTTCTTCATCCTCTTTCCTCCGCTATTTATTTAACGTCAGAGTAGGCCTTTCCTTAATTTCATTCATTATTTGTTTGAAGTCATGACTCCCCCGTCGTATTTCTGCCTGTAATATCGCCTCTACGAGTATTATCCATTCAATCGTCTGTTATTTTCTATGGGTTTATTTTGTTTCCTAATATTTCATACATATTTTCATCTCTTATTTTTTTCTGTTCAGGAAATACCTAATTATCATCTCTGAAATCAGGTAGCCAGAATGTGAAGTGTTCTTATCTCTATTAGTTTTGTTGACCAAGTTAATGAGTCAAGCTATTTTTTTCTTTTTTGCCGTTAACAGTTCCATTTTCATGCAACCATCATCTCAGCTGTCCTTCGTTTTGGCTCTTTGCTTTGCACTAGGATATTGCTTTGCGGAATCGTGCTTCCAAGGGAAGTAAAGCAACGTAATTAATGTATTTTGCGTAACTTAAAATATTCATTATTTGTTTGTTTTCGACTGTGTGTCTGAAGTTCTTTCTTGCTTGTTATCCAAGGGTAGTTTCCAAGACAATGTTCTCTCATGGTGGAGAGGGAACGAAGCAGCGTGGTGGAACTCTTTCCTCCGCGGCCGAACTATTTTCGGGCGGTTCCACCCGGCCGCCTCAAGTGAGGCAGACAAACAAGAGCGAACACGAGGATCAAAGCTAGAAACAAAGCGACGGGAGAAGCAGAGGACGGAAATGTTCTATGAAAGATTCTTGCAATGGGGCTAACACATCTAACGAAAGTTCATTTCGAGCGCACGCCATTGCAGCGCGTCTCGTAGGGAACCAGAATAATTCGTACGGAGAAAAGAACACAGGCACAGAATATAAGCCAGGACCCACTACAACGAAGTATGTCCAAAATTTCGTTTTGATGCAGAACAGAGAATTTCCGCCCTTGTATGCTGGCGGGTGATTCCCTCCAAAAAATATTGGTGAATTACATTAAATACGAGTTGATTTAAAATTGTATAATGATGTGGAACATATAAAAATATCCCAACGTAAATTAACTACTCTCAAGGATTGAATAAATATGAAGGTCATACCTATAAAACGGGTTTCTGATCTGTATTTCATTATCAATATATTATGGGCCCAGAGCTGTTTCTTAATAGTTTTTTAGAACTAATGAGGTCATAAAAAATGCTTGCATCAAGTTTAGCGCCGGTCGAAAAACTCGTAGGTAGAGAAAACTACCAAACTAGACGACTTGTGGGACGTCGTGAAAGGCGAAGCGACAAGCGAAAGAACGAAAAGACTTTGTCGAAGATAATACTATGTATTGACCCAATTAATTATTCTCATGTGGAAACGGCGAAGAAGACAAAGGAAGCGTGGCAACAGCTCGAAAAGGCTTTCGATGATTCGGGACTTACTAGGATAGCAGGCCTACTGAGGACTCCGGTCACCACAGGATTGGAAAATTGCAAAAGTGTGGACGAATATGTTGACAAGATAATATCTTCCGCTACAGACTCAAGGACATTGAATTTTAAGTGAAAGACGAGTGGATAAGGACACGTCCCATGACAATGGGTAACGATATTTCGGGAACAAAGATCACCGCGGATGCTACCAAAGTGTAATTGGCAATTAAAAAAAGTTTAGTCCGTCTACAAAAGTTTTCAAGTTTTTTTTTTTATTATTATTCTTTACTTTTATATAAATTCACTTTGAATATCACAGAAATGTGTGGTGTAAAATATGTGTACCAACTAACTTCTGGGAAATATCGGTGAAGTCTGCTCTTTCGTCGAGCAGAAATTTCGGCACGAGCTCAACTTTTCGGCCCGACTCGCGCGACAAACGAGAACGGTTTCTGATCGTTTGTCCCAGTTTACCGTTCTGTCAGTTCGGCATCATCGGCGCACATGTGGTCCAGGCATAACATCTCCGAGAAGGTCGGGGATCGTCTTGCTTTTCTAGAAGCTTCTCTTTTGCTCTAGTTATTTCATATATGGGCGTGCGTNTTTCGTCGAGCAGAAATTTCGGCACGAGCTCAACTTTTCGGCCCGACTCGCGCGACAAACGAGAACGGTTTCTGATAGTTTGTCCCAGTTTACCGTTCTGTCAGTTCGGCATCATCGGCGCACATGTGGTCCAGGCATAACATCTTCGAGAAGGTCGGGGATCGTCTTGCTTTTCTAGAAGCTTCTCTTTTGCTCTAGTTATTTCATATATGGGCGTGCGTNCCGAGAAGGTCGGGGATCGTCTTGCTTTTCTAGAAGCTTCTCTTTTGCTCTAGTTATTTCATATATGGGCGTGCGTAAACAGGATTATTCTTAAGAGTGGGCTTCGCATTGGAAAAAAAAAATTATTTAATAAAATATATTTTAATTCGTTTGGTTATCTCGTAATGAATTGTATAGTTCACGATAAAATGTATATATTAAACATATTTATTAATAAAATATGAAATGTTAGGCGCGGGCGCTCGAGAGTAGAGCATATTGTTGGGAAGGTGATTGCTTTGTGGTAAGGAGGATTAACTAGTTTGGAAGGGAAGGGCCTTGCAAAACTTCTTGCACCTCTGAAGCCCTGCTAAAGTACATCCAGGATATTCCTCCGCCTCCTTGAAGCTGGTAGCCTCATTGCCTAAAACAAATTGCCGGCGAGCCTTGAAATGACCATAACACCAGTAGTGAACCTTCCTGCTGGCGCTGGGGCTCGGCCANCAAATTGCCGGCGAGCCTTGAAATGACCATAACACCAGTAGTGAACCTTCCTGCTGGCGCTGGGGCTCGGCCACTGTGCGTAATTTATGGCTACGCTTTGGGCGAGTCCTGACTTCTTTATTTCATCTTTACACTAAAACAGTTAAGGTACTTGATCAAATCACTTACTTTCTTTAGGGAAATCACCCCTCAGAGTTGTCATTTTAACATCTTCCGTGAATTGATCATCTGCCTTAGGGATTTGATCAAATCTCCTGTTTATCATCTCCCTGCGATATATGTACTAAAGCTCAAAAAACGTTATCTATTCATNCCGGCATCACCGTCGCCACTCGTCTTGCGAGTCCCCAGGCCCCGGGTTTAGGTTGAGTCGAGTTGAGAGATTTGGGCGGCTCTTAACAACGAGGTCTTGAGAGTCGATGAGGGTGAAATGATGTGAGAACGGAGCAGCTCCGGAATGGAAAGGGCGGTGGAAGCTGGAGATTCCCGAGAAAACCCGCCGACCAGCGTGCATTGTCTGGCATGACTCCCACTTGTGAAAATCCGGGAGTGACCCGGCCGGGGATTGAACCCGGTTCACCTAGGTNGTTTTACTGAAACCACTGACAGTACAAATAGAATGATCTCGAATAGTCCTTCCCACTAATAAATTATCTTAAAAGGGCAAAGTTTTCGAAATAGAAGTTTTAAAAATTTCAGTTCCAAGCCTTTTCCTTAATGAATATATGCCGCNTAAAAGGGCAAAGTTTTCGAAATAGAAGTTTTAAAAATTTCAGTTCCAAGCCTTTTCCTTAATGAATATATGCCGCACCCTTCCTTGTACTTCGTACAGCTCCAGAATAATTTCTGCCTTCCTTTAGGGCCTGATGGTGCTTACTTTTGAAAGAAAATTGAAAGCCTTATTTCGTCATTGAATTTGTTGGCGCTCGTTAATTTCTNCCTGATGGTGCTTACTTTTGAAAGAAAATTGAAAGCCTTATTTCGTCATTGAATTTGTTGGCGCTCGTTAATTTCTTCATCCTCTTTCCTCCGCTATTTATTTAACGTCAGAGTAGGCCTTTCCTTAATTTCATTCATTATTTGTTTGAAGTCATGACTCCCCCGTCGTATTTCTGCCTGTAATATCGCCTCTACGAGTATTATCCATTCAATCGTCTGTTATTTTCTATGGGTTTATTTTGTTTCCTAATATTTCNTAATATCGCCTCTACGAGTATTATCCATTCAATCGTCTGTTATTTTCTATGGGTTTATTTTGTTTCCTAATATTTCATACATATTTTCATCTCTTATTTTTTTCTGTTCAGGAAATACCTAATTATCATCTCTGAAATCAGGTAGCCATAGTGTGAAGGGTTCTTATCTCTATTAGTTTTGTTGACCAAGTTAATGAGTCAAGCTATTTTTTTCTTTTTTGCCGTTAACAGTTCCNGTTCTTATCTCTATTAGTTTTGTTGACCAAGTTAATGAGTCAAGCTATTTTTTTCTTTTTTGCCGTTAACAGTTCCATTTTCATGCAACCATCATCTCAGCTGTCCTTCGTTTTGGCTCTTTGCTTTGCACTAGGATATTGCTTTGCGGAATCGTGCTTCCAAGGAAAGTAAAGCAACGTAATTAATGTATTTTGCGTAACTTAAAATATTCATTATTTGTTTGTTTTCGACTGTGTGTCTGAAGTTCTTTCTTGCTTGTTATCCAAGGGTAGTTTCCAAGACAATGTTCTCTCATGGTGGAGAGGGAACGAAGCAGCGTGGTGGAACNTTGCTTGTTATCCAAGGGTAGTTTCCAAGACAATGTTCTCTCATGGTGGAGAGGGAACGAAGCAGCGTGGTGGAACGCTTTCCTCCGCGGCCGAACTATTTTCGGGCGGTTCCACCCGGCCGCCTCAAGTGAGGCAGACAAACAAGAGCGAACACGAGGAAGCAAAGCTAGAAACAAAGCGACGGGAGAAACAGAAGACGGAAATGTTCTATGAAAGATTCTTGCAATGGGGCTAACACATCTAACGAAAGTTCACTTCGAGCGCACGCCATTGCAGCGCGTCTCGTAGGGAACCAGAATAATTCGTACAGAGAAAAAGAACACAGAGGCACAGAATATAAGCCAGGACCCACTACAACGAGGTATGTCCAAAATTTCGTTTTGATGCAGAACAGAGAATTTCCGCCCTTGTATGCTGGCGGGTGATTCCCTCCAAANATTTCGTTTTGATGCAGAACAGAGAATTTCCGCCCTTGTATGCTGGCGGGTGATTCCCTCCAAAAAATATTGGTGAGTTACATTAAATACGAGTTGATTTAAAATTGTATAATGATGTGGAACATATAAAAATATCCCAACGTAAATTAACTACTCTCAAGGATTGAATAAATATGAAGGTCATACCTATAAAACGGGTTTCTGATCTGTATTTCATTGTCAATATATTATGGGCCCAGAGCTGTTTCTTAATAGTTTTTTAGAACTAATGAGGTCATAAAAAATGCTTGCATCAAGTTTAGCGCCGGTCGAAAAACTCGTAGGTATAGAAAACTACCAAACTAGACGACTTGTGGGACGTCGTGAAAGGCGAAGCGACAAGCGAAAGAATGAAAAGACTTTGTCGAAGATAATACTATGTATTGACCCAATTAATTATTCTCATGTGGAAACGGCGAAGAAGACAAAGGAAGCGGGGCAACAGCTCGAAAAGGCTTTCGATGATTCGGGACTTACTAGGATAGCAGGCCTACTGAGGACTCCGGTCACCACAGGATTGGAAAATTGCAAAAGTGTGGACGAATATGTTGACAAGATAATATCTTCCGCTACAGACTCAAGGACATTGAATTTTAAGTGAAAGACGAGTGGATAAGGGCACGTCCCATGACAATGGGTAACGATATTTCGGGAACAAAGATCACCGCGGATGCTACCAAAGTGTAATTGGCAATTAAAAAAAGTTTAGTCCGTCTACAAAAGTTTTCAAGTTTTTTTTTTT